>CM021108.1:476913471-476975176 GCA_007115665.2 Sequoiadendron giganteum
AACCCTCAACCTCAACCCCTATACCCTCTTAATCCCTCAACCCCTCTACCCTCTACCCTCTACTCTCAACACCCCCCCCCCCTCTCTCTCAATCCTACACCATCTACCCTAAACCCTAAACCCTCTACCCTTAACCCTTAATCTGTAAACCCTAAACTCTAAACCCTCTACCCTCTACCCTCTACTCTCTACCCTCAACCCTTAAACCCTAAACCCTCTACCATCAACCCTCTACCCTTAACCAAGTTAAAACCTAAACCCTTAAACCCTCTACCCTTAAACTATAAACCCTAAACCCCTAAACCCCTAAACCCTCTACCCTCTACCCTTAACCTCTACTCTCTACCCTCAACACCCCCCTCTCTCTCTCAACCCTACACCATCTATCCTTAAACTGTAAACAGTAATCCCTAAACCCTCTACCCTTAACCATTAATATGTAAACCCTAAACCTTGTACCCTCTACCCTCAACCCTCAACCCTCAACCCTCAACCCTCAACCCTTAAACCTTAAATCCTCAACCCTCTACCCTTAACCAAGTTAAACCCTAAAACCTTAAACCCTCTACCCTTAAACCATAAATCATAATCCATAATCCCTAAACCCTCTACCCTTAACCCTTAACCCTTAATCCCTAAACCCTAAACCCTCTACTTGAGAGAGAGAGATAGGGAGAGGTGGTGGGAGGGACATACTTGAGAGAGAGGGAGAGGGAGAGGGAGATAGATAGAGGAAGGGAGTGGAAGAGAGATAGAGGGAGTGACTGTGAGAGGGAGAGGGGGTAGGAGGGAGAGAATTGACAAAGAGAGAGAGGGAGAGGGGGTAGGATGGAGATACTTGAGAGAAAGAAAGAGGGAGAGGGGGTGGTTGGGAGAGACCTGAGAGAGAGGGAGAGAGAAAAAGTGGGAGAGAGATAGAGGGAGTGAGAGAGAGAGGGAGTGGGAGATAGAGAGAGGGGGAGACATAGAGAGAGAGAGGGTAGGAGGGAGAGACTTGAGAGAGAGAGGGGGAGAGGGAGGGAGAGGGGGTGGTAGGGAGAAACCTAAGAGAGGGGGAGAGGGAGAGAGGGTGAGAGGGAGACACCTGAGAGAGAAGGAGAGGGAGACAAAGGGGGAGGGAGGGGTTGGGAAGGAGAGACCTAAGAGAGTAGGAGAGGGAGGGAATGGGGATAGAGGGATGGGAGAGATACAAGGAGTGAGAGAGAGACTTGAGAGATGGAGAGGGCGTGGGAGGGAGAGGGAGTACTCGGGGGAGAGGGAGTACTTGAGATAGAGGGATTGGAGAGAGATGGAGGGAATGAGAGAGAGATAGAGAGAGAGGGGTGGGGGAGATAACTGAGAGAGAGGGAGAGAGAGAGAGTGGGAGGGGGTGAGAGGGAGATACCTGAGAGAGAGGGAGAGAGAGGGATATAGATAGAGGGAGTGAGAGAGAGATGATGTGGGAGAGAGATAGAGGGAGTGAGTGAGAGAGACAAAGAGAGACCTGATAGAGGGAGAGAGGGTAGAAGGGAAAGACTTGAGAGAGATAGAGGGAGGGAGAGGGGGTGGGTGGGAGAGACTTGGGAGAGAGGGAGAGGGAGGGAGATTGGGAGAGAGATAGAGGGCGTGAGAGAGAGGGACTTGAGACAAAGAGGGAGAGGTGGTGGGAGGGATATAATTGAGAGAGATGGAGAGGTAGAGGGAGTGAGATAGAGGGAGTGAGATAGGGAGGGAATGGAAGAGAGATAGAGGGAGTGACTATGAGAGGGAGATGGGGTAGGAGGGGGAGACTCAAGACAAAGAGAGAGAGGGAGAGGGGGTAGGACAAAGATACTTGAGAGAGAGAGAGGGAGAGGGGGTGGGAGGGAGAGACCTGAGAGAGAGGAGAGACACAAGAGAGAGGGAGAGAGAGAGGGAGTGGGGGAGAGAGAGTGGAGAGAGAGAGGGAGTGTGTGTGTGTGTGAGAGAGAGAGAGAGAGGGGGGATGGAGATACTCGAGAGAGAGTGAGAGAGAGAGGGAGAGAGATGGAGTGAGTGAGAGAGAGGGAATGGGAGAGAGATAGAGGGAGTGAGTGACAGGCCTAAGAGAGGGAGAGGGGGTAGGAGGGAGAGGGAGAGAGAGAGAGAGATAGAGAGAGAGAGAGGGAGAGTGAGAAAGGGGGATAGAGTGAGATAAATTTATTTAGGTACCTATGTGGGAGGGAGTGAGACTTGAGAGAGGGGATTGGACTGAGAGAGTAGTCTAGGTCACGTGGGAGGGAGTGAGACTTGAGAGTGAGACTTCAAAGGGATAAAAAGTTATCTAATTAGGGTAACGAGTTAGAGAGCGTATGAAAGGTAAGACCTCAACTATCCATCTAAGATCATAAACAGTGCACTCTAAGTATTATCAAAGTTGTCGAACAAAGAGAGGGGGAATTCAAGTTGTGTGCAAATTAGGTAATTTGGCGAGTGCCAAATGACACATCACATTTGGCGCACGCCAAATTTGGCACTCGCCAAATGACTTGCTTTGGACGTGTTAATTGACGGGATTTTCCAAATTTCTTCATATTTTCATTCATGCGCCCCATCTCATTTGCATGTCTTGTAATGCAACTATGTAGAGAAAAACATTATAGCATTAACCTCTCTCTTAGCTATCTAAATATATAATTATTTTTTCATTTTAATTTAGTTAAGGTTTTCATCCATGACACCTTTTTCTAAATGCCTTCATTTTTTGTCAAAGACCAACATGTGCTAGTTTTAGGATAGATTTTTACTCGTTCATCGAAACGTGAAACAAATTAATTTTTTTGAAACTAGACTCCATTCTACACATGCTGAAAAAAAAATCAATTTTCGATTAGTTTTGAAAAAATTTAGGGGGGAGCACGCTCAAATTTCAGCTTTTTAGGATGTGTTCACTTTGAAAATTCATAAAATATTATATATTCATTAAAAAAATTATCTAAAAGAATGAGGATAAACTAAATGGTGTTAACTAATTTCTCACCGTTGGGATTTTTGAAATTCCTATAAAAAAGGGGGGAGCCCTCAAGCGTTATGCTATTTTTTTTTTTATAAAAACAGGACCTATTTTGCCTCCTCTCCGCCCCCCCTGCCGCCCTTTTCGAGACCCTTAATCTTCATTAATTTCAAAAAAAAATAGTAGCTTAGAAACTAGACGCGAAGCACTTAAACTTTTGTTCTTGTTGCATCTTGAAATTTTGAGCATAACTATCTTCATTTTCTCGTGCAAACCAGATTTTACTGATTTCAAAAAAAAAAAAGTGGCATCTTAAGAGCCAAAATTGTGTCACAAATTGGTGCACTTACCCCTAAGTTTTTTTCTTTCTTCCTATTTTATGAATCATTTCGGTCTAAAAACTTGTATGCACATAGACATTGATTAATATCAGAGCCAATTTGATAGCTACCTATCTCATGAATCTTTTGTAGCTAGTTTTGTTAGTTCAACCGAACAAGACTGTATGTTGCGTCGTTTAAGGGTGCATATAGAACCTAATCAGTGTCCAAACTAAAACCCTCTCATTAAAATATCGCATCATTTTATATGTAGTTGTAAAGCAGTCTAGTGAAGTATAAGGAAGTTTACTTTGATTTAATTAATTCTTTGGGGTATGCGTGGAGAATGACTGGGAGAAATTTTAATTTTTTAATATTTTTATGCTTTATTTTAGAATAGATGTTTAATTTATTTTTTTAAATGCTCCAAAAAATAGATGAATGGATGGAAATTTATTGAAAATATTTCATTTTTCTATTGAAATTATTGAATTCTTAAAGCTAAATCTACTTAAGCGATAGCAAATGAAATTGTTGATGTTCATGAAATATTACTTCAAATCTTTCCATTTCGTGATACTTGTTATTAAGATCCAAATTGAAAACTCAGTGTCTAATATACATATGATTCTAAACAACATATTCCCTTTGAGATTAACAACAAAATCACATCATACCCTGGAGTGAAACTAGTATGATCGTGACTTGACTACCGGAGACTTGGGATTGAAATCTTTTGTTATGTTAAGGCTGATTCCCCTTTTAGATTGTCTTGTTCCATATATTTCAAGAAGGATAGGCTCTTTGCAATTTTTCTGTGAAGATTTTTATTCACCCTGTTGCTACGAATGAAATCATCGTCAACAGTACCATCAATAACAAAGACTTATCTAGATTAATGATTGTAAATTTAAATAGTCAAGTCTTCTTCAATCACAACATTGTAGATCAATATTAGTACGAATAGAAAAAAATTGGTGAGATGATTTTGAACAAATAGGGTGCTATTTAGTTGACTGTTTGAATGAATACCACTTGTTTTTTGCATATTTAGTTGACTTTTGTTTCCCTTTAAGTTTTGTGCCAAGTTTATTTAATAAAAGAATTTGAATTTTCGATCCTAAATTGCAATTATTCTATTTCATTTAATTTAAAAAAAAAAAAATCTAAAGAGAAACAATGGTCCTCTAAATATGCAAAAAATAAGTGGTAGTCATTCAAACGGTCTACTAAATACCACCCTATTTATTCAAAATAAGCCCATCAATTTTTTGAATGACTGCCATTTGTTTTTTGCATATTCAGTCAATCGTTGTTTCTCATTAGATTTTTCTTTTACAAAACTACAATGAAATAGAATAATTACAATTTACGACCAAAAATTTAAATTTTGTTATTAAATAAACTTGGACCAAAATTTAAAGAGAAACAATGGTCGACTAAATATTTAAAAAATAAGTGGCAGTTATTTAAATGGTCAACTAAATAGCACCCTATTTATTCAAAAGTAGCTCACCAATTGTTTCATGTTCGTACCAATATCAATATACAATGTTGTGATTGAAGAAGACTTGTCTATTTAAATTGACAACCATTAATCTAGATAACTCTTTGCTATTGAAAATTCAAATAGAAAACAACTGGTTAGTTTCTTTTGAAAAAATGGGGTGCTATTTAGATGATCATTTGAAAGACTACAACTTGTTTTTTGCATATTTAGTCAACCGTTGTTTCTTTAAATTTTGGTCGTAGTTTATTTAATAACAAAATTGGAATTTATGATCCTAAATCGTAATTATTCTATTTCATTACATTCTTTGTAAAAATAAAATATAAAGAAAAATAGTGTTCAACTAAATATGCGAAAACAATGGCAGTCATTCAAACGATCAACTAAATAGGACCCTTTTTGTTCAAAAGAAGCTCAACATTTGTTTTCTATTTGTACCGTTCATAATGTAATGATGGATTTCTGCAAGATAGAGGTGTTAGTGTCTAATGCATGCAATATTCAATTAAATCCAAACAAACAATAGAATGCATGGGAGATAAATGAGAAAAAGAAAGGAAATTGGAACAAGCTCACCCATTCTTCTCTCCTCCATGGCTGATTTCCATTGTACCTTCTTAGATTGCTATGATGAAGAGTGTGCCCTCAGATTTTGTGCGAGAAAACTCTATACTTGACTAGTCCTAAGCAAAACTTTGAAGGATTTCTTAAATATGATTGCACAAGAAAATTAATTCTAGAATGTAAGTAGCTAAAATGAAAAATGCAAAAGATATTAAGCGAAGAGATAATAATGAGAGATGATAAAAATAAGAGATGTTGAAAATGAGGACAAGATTGCCATTTTATAGAAAATGCAATCTTGAACGAACGAATGAGATGAGAGATTGAGAAATGCCCTAGAATCAATGGTCAAGATTCAAAATGACAACTCTCAATTAGGGTTAGGGTAAAAATCCCCAAATGTGTGGACAATATTTAATTTAGGAAATTAAATCAATGATGGAGAATGAATGTGACAGTGAGATGAAATTAGCAAAAATCAAAAGATAAGAAGATAAGATTTTAGAAAATCAGTAATTTTAGCAATTACTTGATTTGTAGAAGAATATTTCCATTTTGATTTAAATTAATTCAAATTATGGATTTTGTGAGATAAAAAGTAATTGATTTAAAATTAATTACTAAAAGAAGAATCGGTTAACTATGTGAAGTCATTTTTAAATAAATTGTTTTATTTAAAAAGAGGGAAATGTCACATAAGGTAATTAAATAATTGGGAATAATTATTTAATTTAGAAGAGGTAGTTAGTTAATTAAATAAATTAATAAATCTATTTAATTAAAAGAGGATTTAGGAATTAGTGACATATTAAATAAATATATTAAAATATATTTATTTAATAATTAGGACATCAATGATAAAGATTAATTAAATAAATTGAGGACTTTATTTAATTATGAGAAGACTTTGATAATTAGTGACACATTAAATAAATAAATAATCATGAAGAATAGAAAAACATGAATTATTTAATTAATAGTTGAAGGTGGGTTAGAAATATAATTAAAATGTCATAATTATGCTAGGACGAAAGGTGGTAAAATGTTGCTTGCAGGCCTTGGTCATTTTTATGTCTACAAATAGTAGAGTTATTAATCAATTTAAACAATCAATTCTTTTTCAATCACAACATTGCAGATCGATATTGGTACTAACAAAAATAAATTGGTGAGCTACTTTTGAACAAACACAGTGCTATTTAGTCGACAGTTTGAATGATTGCCATTTTTTTTTGTATATTTAGTCGACTGTTGTTTCTCTTGAAATTTTTTCCCAAGTTTATTTAATAAAATAATTTTAATTTCTAATCTTAAATTGTAATTATTCTATTTCATTACATGTTTTGTAAAAATAAAATTTAGAGAGAAATAGTAGTCGACTGAATATGCAAAAAACAAGTGACAGTCATTCAAACAGTCAACTAAATAGCACCCTGTTTGTTCAAAAGCAACTAACCAACTATTTTATGTTTGAATTGTCAATAGCAAAGAGTTATCTAGATTAATGGTTGTCAATTTAAATAGACAAGTCTTCTTCAATCACAACATTATAGATTGATATTGGTATGAACAGAAAATTGGTGAGCTGCTTTTGAACAAATAGGGTGCTATTTAGTTGACCATTTAAATGACTGCCACTTGTTTTTTAAATATTTAGTCAACTGTTGTTTCTCTTTAAATTTTGGTCCAAGTTTATTTAATAAAAAAAATTAAATTTTTAGTGCTAAATTGTAATTATTCTATTTCATTGTAGTTTTGTAAAAGAAAAATCTAAAGAGAAACAACGGTTGGTTGAACATGCAAAAAACAAGTGGCAGTTATTCAAACAGTCGACTAAATAACACCCTATTTTTTCAAAATCAACTCACCAATAATTTTCTATTCATACCATCAATAGCAAAGGGTTATCTAGATTAATAATTGTCAATTTAAATAGTCAAGTCTTCTTCAATCACAACATTGTAGATCGATATTGGTACGCAGAAAAAATAATCGGTGAGTTGCTTTTAACAAATAGGGTGCTATTTAGTTGAACATTTCAATGATTGCCACTTGTTTTTTGCATATTTAGTCTACCATTGTTTCTCTTTAAATTTTGGCCCAATTTTATTTAATAACAAAATTTGAATTTCTAGTCCTAAACTGTAATTATTCTCTTTTACTACAAGTTTTATAAAAAAAGTCTAAAAGGAAACAACGGTTGAAAAAATATGCAAAAAATAAGTGGTAGTCATTCAAATGGTTAACTAAATAGCGCCATGTTTGTTCAAAAGTAGCTCACCAATTTTTTTATGTTCATACTGTCAATAGTAGAGAGTTATCTAGATTAATTAATTTCAATTTAAATAGACAAGTCTTCCTCAATCACAACATTGCAAATCTATATTGGAACGAACATAAAACATTTGGTGAGATACTGTTGAATAAACAAGGTGTTATTTAATCAACCATTTGAATGACTACCACTTGTTTATTGCATATTTAGTCGACCATTGTTTCTCTTTCAAATTTGGCCCAAGTTTATTTAATAACAAAATTTTAATTTATCAACCTAAATTGTAATTATTCTATTTCATTAAATGTTTTGTAAAAACAAAATCTAATGAAAAACAACAATCGACTAAATATGCAAAAAACAAGTGGTGTTCATTCAAAAAGTTGACTAAATAGCTCCCTGTTTGTTCAAAACCAGTTCAACAATTTTTTTTGTTCGTACTGTCAATAGTAGAGAGTTATCTAGATTAATGAGTGTCAATTTAAACAATCAAATATTCTTCAATCACAACATTATAGATCGATATTGGTATGAGAAAAAAACAAGTGTGAGCTACTTTTGAACAAATGGGGCACTATTTAGTCGATTGTTTGAATGAATACCACTTGTTTTTTACATATTTAGCCGACCGTTGTTTCTTTTTAAATTTTGGCCTGAGTTTAATTAGTAAAAAATTTAAATTTTTTATCCTAAATTGTAATTATTCTATTTCATTACATGTTTTATAAAAATAAAATCTAAAGATAAACAACAGTCGGCTAAATATGGATTCGAAAAACAATGGGAGGGTCCTCGGGTGGTGGTGATGGCGGTGATGATTTTTCAAATTCTGAAAAGGTGGGAGATCAAGATGATGCTTCAGGCGGTAATGGAAAATGAGATGTTGATGCGAGGATTATTTTAGGTGGGGCCCTTGCTGCAAGTAAGCTAAGTGGGTACCCTCTTGTGAATAATGTGTTTTCTCTCGAGAATGAGGCTTTGAAGAGTGTGTGTCTGATACACTCCTCGGTGCTTGGCTCTGAAAAGGCAGTACCTAGTTCTGAAAAGTTAGGGAATGGCCTATCCTTGGTTGGTTGTGATGGGACTCCTAATTTAGAGAGTCTTGGGCTTAACATGACTAATAATGCTTTCTTGTCAAGCTCTTCTCTTGAATGGTCAAATCTATTTGGCTCTAAGCCCAAAGGAAAAATTTCTTCCTCTTTGGTGCCTTTTGTGGCTGACAAAAAGACTGGAGAGTATTTTGTGTCCGTTTCTAACTATATTGTTGACAAGAGAATGTCTAATATGGACATGGCATTGTTGGGTAAATTTGTTGGTCCTTGGCCTCACATAGAGTTGGTGCACAATTTTACTATTAATCGTTGGAAACCTAAAGGACAAGTTGATGTGGCGGCTATGGCCAAAGGTTTCTTCTCTTTTTCCTTCAACTGTGAAGATGATATGGTGTTGGCATTGATGAGTGGCTCGTGGTTCCTTGGAAAGTCTTCCTCGATGCTAAAGAAATGGGAACCGGGCTTCAATCTGAACTCGTGCTCTTTCTTGACGGCTCCAGTTTGGGTTAGGTTACCTAGCCTCTTGCTGGAATTTTAGGATGATGAGGTGTTTAAGGGGATTTCCAACACTTTGGTTGCTTGTTGTCAATTGACCAAATGACAACCTCTAGGAAGTGAATGGTTTATGCCAAGTTTTGTGTGAATTTGGAGCAATCAGTCGATTTTCCTTCTATGGTTAAGATTAACTTAAAACTTGGGGTGTGGGAGCAGATGATTGAATTTGAGTTGAATCCCTTTGCCTTCTTTCACTATTAAAAAGTAGGCCACTGGGTGAAAAAATGTCCTCTTAAAGTTCCTAAGAAAATGACTAAACAATGATGAGAGATTGAGAAACCCCCAGCTATGGAGGTGGATTATGTTACACCTACAGTTATGGAGATGGAGCCTGATAGTGTGCCTTCCTTGGAGGTTTGTGAGGTTTTACTTCTGGTGAGGGTGATAAGGTGGTTTCTCTACCTACGCAGGGGGATTCAAATTAGGGATAGGTTGAAAAGAGCTTATCCTTGGTGAGTATTGAGGAAAGGGTTGAGATGTTGGAGGAAAATCTATCTTCTATATTTGTTGAATCTAGTTCTTCTCCTGGGGGGGATTCCTTAAAGTGTGGTGTTGAAAAAAGAGGGGGTGGAGTTAAAGCCTGAGATCAAGGAGTTTGAGGAACTGGTGGAGGTGGACAACCCGCCTTACATTTAGGTTTGTGGGTGCAATAGGAAGAAACGTTCTCCCTCGCCAGGAGTTGTGATAAGGAATAGGCAAAGGACAAATTGTGGGTCTGAGTCGTGTGGTAGAGGTCGGCCTCCTGCTAATGTTTTTAGGGATGGATGGATATAGCTGATGGTATGCAGAGAACTCTACTGGATATGTGCTCTAAGAGCACTACATATAAACTCCCATGAAGATTATCTCTTGGAACATGAGGGGTTTGAATCACTCTCATAAGCATGATCTCTTGGATAATCTGGTTAGAGATCATCACCCTAATATTGTTTTAATTCAAGAAATTAAAATGGGTTTGAAAAAACATTCTAGGTTGAAAATGAAGCTTTTCAAGGACTGTGGTATGCATTGCTTTGAGGAAGTTGGTGCTTCTGGTGGGATTGTGACTTTCTGAAATCTTTGGGTGATTAGAGGTGTGGAGGTGTCCAATGAAAGTAATCATGTGGCTACTTCTCTCTTCCACCTTCATGATAATTTTTCCTGGACTTCAAGTCTAATATTTATGCTCCTAATTGTAAGAGTGCCAGAAAAAAGGTTTTGGAGAATCTTTCTTCTTTAAAAGATTCTCATAATATTGGTAATTGGTTGGTCATTGGAGAATTTTAACACACCTCTGCATGATGCTGATAAGATGGGTGTCTTGCAGAACATGGATGACAATATATTTGATCTACTACAACTCATTAATGACTCGACTCTTCTTGATTTGGATCTGAAAGGGGCTTCCTATACCTGGTCAAATAGGCATGTGGGTAATGCCCTTAAGCTAGATCATGCTCTATTAACCCCTGATAGGCTTGCCCATTATTCTTTTTCCCTCTTAGCTCTTACTAGATTGGGATCAAATCACTTCCCCCTAGCTCTATCTGTGGATTTGTTGGGACGCAAGAAGAACTTTCCTTTTAGATTTGAGAAAATGTGGACCTTTCATCCTAGTTTGGATAATTTGGTTAAGGATTGGTGGAATATTGATGTGGATGGGTTGGCTATGTATAGAGTGGCTAAAAATTTGGCTTGTGTTAAGTTTAATGTTAGAAAATGGAACAGTACCTCTTTTGGTCATATTTTTGAGGAGAAAGATGGGGTTTCTAAGGAGCTTCTTTCTATTCAGAAAGTCATTCAAATGTCTGGGTATGATCAGGATGTGATGCTAAAGAAAAATGTTTTGTTGTCCAAGTTGTATAATATTATTGCCAAGGAGGAATAATTTTGGAAGCAGCATTTGAGGATCATGTGGTTGAAGAGTGGTGATAGAAATACTAAGTTTTTTCATATCTCTATGTTGAAACACATGGATTCTAATAGGATCAATTTGATTAACTTTAATAATCAAGCTTTGGAGAAGGATGTTGATTTCCAGATTGCTTCTACTTCTTATTTTTTTCTGTTGATTTTGGTGGAGGGAGATCTATACTTGGCCTGTTAGGAGGATATTCTGAGGGATATTCCATAGTTGGTGGATGAGTAGCTCAATAGGCAGTTAGATTGTATTCCTTTGAGGGATTAAATTTGGTGTGTTGTCTTCTCCTTTGAAGGTAATAATCCTCTGAGTCCTGATGGATTTCCCATGTTCTTTTTTCAGTCCTTTTGGGAAACTGTTGTGAAAGATGTTGTTGTGGCTACTAAGGAGTTCTTCAGAATGGGTTCCCTTTTAAAGGAGCTGAACTCCTCCTTTATTTTGTTGATTCCTAAAAATCCTGGCACTACTTCTTTTGAGGAGTTCCATCCTATTATTCTTTGCAACTCGATTTATAAGATTTTCTCCAAGGTTTTGGCTTTGAGGTTGCAAATTTTTTTGCCTCTTATAATATCTCCTCAGTAGAATGGTTTTGTGGCTACCAGGAAATTTTTGGACTATATTCATACTGTTCATGAGAATATCCATTCTCTTTCTATTAATAAATAGGTTGGGTTTATCCTCAAGCTTGATCTACTTAAAGCTTATGATAGAGTGGATTGGGGTTTTTTGTCTAAGATTCTTCTCTCCTTTGGTTTTGGGGAGAAATTGGCGGCTTTGGTGCATCAACTTATTTCGACTCCTCGATTCTCGATGCTCTTCAATGGGTCCCCTTCTCCCCTCTTTGATTTCTTTAGGGGGCTGAGGCAAGGGGATCCTATCTCTCCCTTCCTATTTATCATTATGGTTGAGTGTTTGGGTCGTCTGATCCAAATATTTGTTAATTTTGGTCTTATGAATGGGTTAGCCCCCTCTTCTGCTAATCTGGTCTGCTCTCATCAACAATTTTTGGATGATTCTCTTTTACTTGGGTAGGCATCGATTAAGGAAGCTAAGGCTATCAAATGAATTTTTCAAATGTATGAGGCGATGTCTGGGCAAAATGTCAGTTTATAGAAGAGTGTGATTTTCTTTTTCAACACTCTAATTCAAAGACATATTAGGATTGCTAGAATTTTGCACTATCAAATTGGTGAGCTTCCTGCTTCTTACTTGGGTCTCCCCTTATACTCTAAGGCTCTTGATTCTTTATGGATGGGGTTGATTGAAAAATTTAATTCCAAGTTGGTTGGATGGAAGGGGGCTTTGCTAAGCCAAGAAGGTAAAGTACATTTCATTAAGTCCACCTTTTAGAATATTCTAGTCTATTCTCTTAGTCTCTTTCACATGCCAAGGAAATTGGTGGATATCTTGGAAGGAATTCAGAAATTTTTTCTTTGGACGGGTGTTGAAGTTAAAAAAGAACTCTTTTGGTTGCTCGGGATGATGTTTTTCGCCCTAAAAAGGTTGGGGGGTTGGGAATCCATAAAATTAGAACTTTCAACAATGCCCTCTTGGGTAAACAATTGTGGAATCTTTTTTTGGGCAAAAATGAGTGGGTGATAATTTCTTGGAGCAAATACTTACATGGTGTTGATGGGATTAGAGATTTTCTATCTCATGAGTTTAATCCTCTGTATGGTTTGGTGTTGTGGAATGTTGTGATGAAGGCTCGAAGGCTTGTAGCTAAGGGTCTTTTTTGGCAATTGGATAATGTGAGGAGTATTTTGTTTTGGGAGGATAATTGGTTTGGTAATCAGCCTCTCAAGGATGAGCCATGGGCTCTTCCTTTTATGGACCTATGTGTGTGACAGTTTAGCAAATTTGTTGTTGACTATATTGATGGAGTTTGTTGGTGGAAGTTGCATGAGGTGGACCCTGGGTTGGAATTTATATATAAGGATCTTTCTATGGTTCATATTCCCTCTTCTCCTTCTCCTGATAGATTTGTTTGGAAGCCTTCCTCTCTAGGTAACTTCTCTATTTATTTGGATTTTCATCTCAATGAATCCTTTATTGGCCTGCCGCCTTTTTGGCCTTCTGTTTGGTTCTCAAGATTGATTCCCAAGGTCAATATTTTCTTTTGTTAGAACAAAAATTAATCTACTAATAATTGATTAAAAGAGGTTTTGTTATGCCCAATAGATGCTTTCTCTATGAGGAGGAAGCAGAAAACACTTGTCATTTGTCGATTGGGTACAAATATGTTGATGTGATATGGAAGTATGTGCTCTCACTTTGGAACATCTGCTAGGTGTTTCTGAGGTTTCAAAAGATTTATTGTTTCAATGGGTTGGCCCCTGTACTAATTCGGCTCTGTGGATCTTGTGGTCTCTTACTTTTCCTCATTTGATTTGGGGGGTGTGGTTGGAGCAAAACAACATAATCTTTAGGAATATTATTCTTCCTGCTTTTGTTGTGGCTAATAAAATTTCTGCAGGAATTAAGGAAAACTATCTTTCTGGAGTCTCCTTCTATGTTGGTCATAAGATTAATCTTAGTCCCTATGATATCTCTATTGCTCAAAAGTGGAAGTTGCCTTGTGATATATCTCTTTCGGTCTCTAAAGGGAAATCTTCAAGAGAAGATGTTGCTTGGAAGGTGCCACTAAATGGTTGGGTTAAGATAAATTTTAACAATGCGGATAAAGGAAATCTGGGACCTATTGGATGTGGGGGAGTGATTAGAAATTATAATGGTAGGATTATCTCTGCTATGGTGCTCCCTTTGGGAACCCAGAAAAACCACTATGTGGAGGCGACTACAGTCTATCATGGACTCAAATTGGCTCAAATTAAAGGGTATAGGAAGGAATGGGTGGAGGGTGATTCTCTGAATATTATAAACAATTTGAAAAAGGTCTCTCCTCCATCTTGGACTATTGAAGCCTTGGTCAAGGACTCAATTGAAATTATTAATTCCTTGGATAATGTTTATATCTCTCATATTTTGAGAGAGGGAAATAAGTTAGCTGATTTTTTCGCTAACTTTGGTGTTAAGAGAAAAAAAGGAATGGAATTTTAATGATTCTAGTCCTTTTGAAGCAAAGGCTATTATCATTAATGAAATTTAATATCATGTCGATCTTTGTTGGCTTTAGGGGATGCATGTCCTTAGTCACGTGGGTGATTGATTTGAATGAGTATGTTAAAGCTTTGAGGACGAAGGATGGCTTTCACAAGGAACATAGTTATTTTCCATTATTGCATATCTATCCTTTGGCTGGCTTCACACGGATTCTGGGTTATATTGGCATTAGCTTTTGGAGTCTTGTGTTTTTTATTATCACTCTAGGTGGTGCTTGTATCAGTCTTAGTTGGTTTCTATTGTGTGCCTCACTTAATCTTGTGATGGGTGGGGACATAAATCGTGTCGAGCCTAAGTCCTATGATTTTTTCAAGTAGAGGAAGGAGGTATGGGAGATTTTAGAGAAGGGAGGCTTAACCGTGTATATGGAGAAATTGCATGGATTCAATTCTCAGGTTACTGATATGGTTGCTCAAGGGTGGAATGAGAGAACCTTGAATTTGGGAGGTAGAGAAGTTATGGTGGGCGAATAATTCATAGCTCAAATTATTGGTTTGGCTATGTAGGGTATGAAGGTTTTTAGAGACAAGAAAGACTCGCAGGATGGGATGTCTATTTTCTTCAAAGGGGATGAGGCTGCTGCTCTGAAGAAGGTAAAAAGTGGGGGTTATTACATGAGCTCTTCGAAAGCACTCTTGTGTTATGTGGCAGAATAAATTATGAGGTATGTTACCTTGGAAGGAAGGTATACGGCAATTAATAATTACCATTTCCTTTTGCTTAACCATTTCCGGCATAAGAAATGGGTTTCCTTTCCTTATTATTTATTGATGTTGCTTGATACGGTGATTAAGGAACATATGAAAAATGCCAAGAACTATGTTTTACATGTGGGGTTAATTCTCCTGATCTATGAACATGTCAAAGCACATGAGGTGCATAAATCTCTTGTGTCTCTGAAGGAAAATATTGTTAAATCCTAGAAGGATTATGAGACGAAATCGGGTTAGGAAAGGGTTGGTAGAAAAGCCAAGAAGAGGAGGCTTATTTTGAGCAAAGAGTCTAAGTCTAATAAGGATGATGATGTTGACTATGTCCCAAACTCCTATGCCTCTTTTGAGGAGGGTCCCTCTTCCCCTATTTCGAGTAAAATTGGGAATAGGAAGTCAAATGATAAAGAGGGATATAATACATGCAGTGATGATGTGCTCACGACAGATCTTCCATAGGGGGCTAAGGACAAAAATGACCTTTATGGGGAAGCTTCCTCTCCTCCCCCTACAAACATACATGCTCAAGAAACTGAGGAGGGGAGCAAGAAGAGAAGGGAGCTGAGAACTGGTAGTCAAATCTTGGAGAAGGGTTTCCCTCTTTCCCTGGCTGGTGGTATCTATGGTGAGGCCTCTCTGAGTGCTAACATTGGGTTAATGTAGTGGAAGGAAAGGGTTGTGGATGGTGGTCATGTTTTGGGATCTAACAAAGTGGATGGGGATAAGGTGTTGAAAAGGAAGACTATTGCGGAGGAACTTGCCTGCTCCATTTGTAAGATGAAGTCTCCTGTCCTTGCTAGTAAAGGTAAGGCTATTTCTGTTGATAAGGTCTAGGTTAGTTCTTCTGATGAGGATGTTGCTATGGGGAATTGGGTTGAGAACTTTGATAGGGAGGATTTGTCTGATGTTTTGGGCTCGGCCCATGAGAGTGCTAATCTATAGTTTAAAATTTTTAAATGGTTCTTCCATGAGATTAATAGGATAAATGTTAGAATTAGAGGTGTTGCTAGTAAGGCTGAGGACCCTATTGTTCAAAGCCAAATCGATAATCTGATGGAGTCTCTTAATATTGTGGCTAATACTGTGGTGGAGGAAACCATCAATTTGAAACATAATTTGGAAGGAAAAATCTTATCCCTCGAGGATAAATTTGATAAAATGTGGAAAGTGGTGATGAAGAGTGGAGAGGCATCTAAGCTCTTGGGCATTCAGGATTTTGTCATGGTGATATCTCCTGTGATTACTGCAAAGAAGAGAAAAGAGACTATCTGCTGATGATATTGCTGCTGGGGAAAAGTTGCTATATGGGGGTTGTGCTGGTGAGAAGAATGTTGTTAAAGGTAGTGTTTTGAATGATGAGGTAAAAACTTGTGGGATGAGGGTCAGAACTCGAAACAAAATGAAAGCTCAGGTTGGGGCCTCTAGTATGGAAGTGTCTGATACCATGGACAAAGCGTAGAAGATGGTTGCTACTGATATGGAAGATGTTCAGATTTTGAAGAATATGTAGTGTTGTAGGCTGGCTTCCTTCTTTTTGGTTGATGGTTTGTTGTCATTGGGTTGATTACTACGTATTGTTGTTTTCTTCTTTTTTTTCAGCTGTGTTATTTTTTAAAGGGTTTTGGGCCCCTTCCATACCCCTTTTTTACCTCTAATCAAAACAGTCAACTAAACATGCAAAAAACAAGTGTCAGTCATTCAAACGGTTGACTAAATAGCACTTTATTTGTTCAAAAGTATCTCAACAATTTCTTTATATTTATATCGTCAATAGCAATTAGTTATCTAGATTAATGACTATCAATTTAAATAGGAAAGTCTTCTTCAATCACAACATTGTAGATTGATATTGGTACAAACATAAAAAAAATCGGTGAGCTACTTTTGAACAACTAGGGTGCTATTTAGTTGACCGTTTGAATGACTACCACTTGTTTTTTAAATATTGAGTCGACTGTTGTTTCTATTTAAATTTTGGCCCAAGTTTATTTAATAACGGAATTTGAATTTTTGATCCAAAATTGTAATTATTCTATTTCATTACATGTTTTATTAATTAAAAATCTAAGGAGAAACAATTGTTGACTAACTACGCAAAAAATAAGTGGAAGTCATTTAAATAGTCTACTAAATAACACCATAGTTTTTCAAAAGTGGCTTTCCAATTGTTTTTTGTTCATAACATCAATAACAGAGAGTTATCTAGATTAATGGCTGTCAATTTAAATAGTCAACTCTTCTTCAATCATAGCATTGCAAATCGATATTGGTACGAATAGAAAATAATTGGTGAGATGCTTTTAAAAAAACAAGGTACCATTTAGTCAACCATTTGAATGGCTTCCACTTGATTTTTGCATATTTAGTTGACCGTAATTTCTCTTTAAATTTTGGCCCAAGTTTATTTAATAACAAAATTTGAATTTTTGATCCTAAATTATAATTATTTTATTTCATTATATGTTTTGTAAAAAAAAATCTAAAGAGAAAGAACAAGACCAATTAAATATGCTAAAAACAAGCGGTAGTAATTCAAACAATCGACTAAATAGCACCTTATTTGTTCAAAAGCGGCTTACCAATTTTTTTTGTTCATGCCATCAATAGCAAAGATTTATCTCGATTAATTATTGTCAATTTAAAAAATCAAGATTTTCTTCAATCACAACATTGCAAATCGATATTGGTACGAACAAAAACAATTGGTGAGTTGCTTTGGAACAAACAGGGTGCTATTTAGTCGACCATTTGAATGACGACCACTTGTTTCTTGCATATTTAGTCGACTTTTCATGCCCATAAATTTTCGCTAGAAAAATGCAACCAATTCTTTTTTGAACTTAAAGTCAGCAGCTAATGTAGACAACACTCTAAGTGCTTGAGACATAATGTTAACAAGATCAGAGTTGAACTCCATTGAGAAGCCAAGTGCAAAAGCTACATACGCTATTAAATATTCATGTTGTCCTTGGTTTGACTGGGTTGAGGGAAGTTAGACTAGAATTGAGACTCAGGGATCTAAGGTTGGCTTTCAAAAGTAGGATAGCGTTGTTATAGTTAACATGAAAATTAAACTCTTATATTCGAGAGCAATGTTACAATTGCTAATTCCATTGGTCCAACTTACCAATATTATTTTTGTGATGGTATCAACGAGATCTTACCCACCAGACTATTTTTCATGCCTAAAAACTTTGCTAAAAAAAAAACTAAAATTTTATTTATTTATTTATTTAAAAATTAAGGTATGTTATGAAAAGAAGGCTTCATTCCAATAACTTAAAGTCAATTAATTATAAGTACTCAATGACAATATAGAAAAATTTCCATAAGAGATTTATTATCTATTCGATAGGTTATCCTTGGTAATGGAACACCTTATGGTTTACACTCAAGTTAATAATTGGTCATGCTATTTGTAATTTGAAAATTTGATAACATCCTCAATGGTAAGAATTAAGCGGTGACCTCTTTTAAACCAACATTCCTAGAATTTGATTTGCGTTTAAGCTACGATGATAATATTATTACTTAATAACAACCAATTCAATAGTCCAATCTTGGTGTCGAAGAAATGTTATGATTATGATTATTATCAAGCACGATAATACAACCAACAATTTTTTGTCATCATGATAAGAGAGCATTTAAACTCTTACACTACAACCTTGAGATTTATCTTGGTATTATCTTTTATTAATTTAATATCAAGTTTTAGGACGCTAATCTTAATATCAAAATATTAATAATAAAACTTGTGCCATTGGTACCATAAATACTATAATCATTATTCATCTCCTTATTAATATTAATTTTACCATATGATAAAAGTTCCCAAAACACTATATCCTAATTTCTCTTGATATTACTATTATTGTTGAATACTAACAATTCTCTTTAATTGCAATTACTAATTCTTTAAAAAATCATTGTCTTAATCAATAACAAAATATACTATTTTTTTTTTTCAGTTCTCTAAATCTTATTCAATAATAATAATAATTAATTATAATAAATGTAAACATAAAATATAGAAAATATTTGTTTAAATCTCTTATTATAAATCTATATATAATATTTATACTCCATAATAAATAGCACCAAATTCTATCATATACAAAACATAAAATAAGTAGTATTGTTTTTAAAACACATTTATAAATATCTTGTTCTAAGGTATAATTTAACTAATTTAAGTTTGTCCTCTTTTCTTTAAGACTTTTGTCCCCATCCTATTCTTTCTTTAAGGAGGAGGAATCACTTCTTTTAAATAAAAGTAAAAGAATGTTTTGTATGGAAGTAAGAATAAATATCATGGAATAGGGTATATCGTGATCTACAAGAATTCTTGAAGTCTTAAACTTTCGTGAAGGAAACACGGAAAGAAGAGAAGTGTGGCAGTATAACCGCAAGTATTTTGTAAGATGAATTCTAAGGAGAGAGGCATGGACAAATTCGAACGTCTCTAGACACTCATTACTGTCAGCCTCGTCAAAATAAACACAGTTCAAGGATTTTCTCCGAGTAGTCAAAGTAGGATGAATAATTGGGAAGCAGACAGAATAAGAAATAATAATCAAAATTTCTAATTATCAGATGATTATCGCTTGATAATAGTGGGTCTGTGAAGATCAAGACAGTCGACTCAGACTCACAATAGTATTGCCAGGTGAATATCTTCGTGATAGGATCGAGAAGATCGTCATAATAGTCAGGTAAATTTCAAGGATCTGATCATAAGATTTATGTGATTAATATTTCTTATGAACCCAATCTATTAGCACGGTAATCTTTATTTTATTTTATTTTTCATTAAATTTAATGCATATTATTGAAATCGATGATGATGACTGCAGGCACAGTAATAGGCAACCGTTAAAGAATTTAAAGCACTGAATCTGTTTTTATTTTATTTTTTTGCAATGATGCTAAGTGAGCATTTACTCACCCAAACCACACAGCCTGGAATAGGTGACGCCACAACCCAAGACATGGGGTTATAAATCTTCCATGGACCCATCGGATCAAGAAAATGAATGCTATACTTCAAATCAAATCAAAGGCTTTTGATAGTGACGTTATGAATAATACCACCCCCTCTACCACACCCAATCGATTTAATACCTGAACACTTGTTGTTGCTAGTATATACGGCACAATAATATGGGCGATCAACCACTTGAGTAGAAGAGTCAGTCAATGGCTACGTCTAGAGCAAGTAATAGGGTAAGCTTCTTGAGACCCCCACTTGGCCTGAATTTCTGTCTATCTGGATTAATGCCTGTCCACTCATCCATATTCTTAGCAGTTAACATTTTCCCAGTGGCTTGTAGCTGATAATGACGGCGCCAATCGTGTCACATTGAAAGATCAAACTGAGACCATTTCAACAATTATATATTCATTTACTCATTTGTTTGAATTAGGACAATTCCAATACGTCTATGGCAGGGAATTCTCCACCACCCAATCCAAATGACCGGGTGAAAACATTGTCCTTCCTGACACTAATTTACACAACTTGTAGGGTTGCCTATCTTACAAGCTAAGTTATGAAGTTATACCTAGAATTTGATAAGGTTTGATTTTGGGAAATCAACTTTGGTGAGAGGCCTGATGGATTACCACAGATTAAACAACAAATAAGGTGAATCGAACCAATAGAGAGGAAATACTGCAACGAATGTTCCCAGACTCACAAGATCTTTTGAATCCTTTACGAGTTACTTTTGATTTATTTTCCACGTATCTGAGGTAACCGACAATAGGGAATGTTTCTATTGTTGTTTCTGCATTATTCATCTGTATAGCGGGCTTATAACTCCAAATCCATAAATGTCAATACAGGTCGATTAAGTTTACATCTTTGAAGATAAAACACAAAAAGAAAATAACCGAGATATGTTTGCTTGGTGTAGGCGACTGCTGCAAAAGGCGTGGCTCACTGCGTTTTACTTGTAAGTTGCTGCCCTTACTAACCTTCTAATGAAGGACGACACAACTAACATGAGGAAGGAGGGTGTTGCTTTAGAAGACAGAATAAGGAATCTTGGACACACTGACTCTTGAATGTCTGGAAACAAGAGATCAAAGAATTGATGTATGGTGTTATTGATTTATGGCAACAAGAATGATACTAATTTATACATTCATATCAAATCATTTTTATTTTTTTTATTTATTTATTTTTAGCAGAGCCTGGTAGCGCTACATCCAATCTCCCATTTCGTTTACCACTTCCTTACTTTGGTTCACAGCACCTGTGTAACCATTTATCTACTGCGCAGGGTGACAAAATAGAGATTTGAATGTTCATGGTTTAAGTTTTATTGACTATGTTTCAATGTTGTTGATTTGCATACAGATAGGGCGTCGGAGGAGACGTCGACCCCCAAGGGTGCCCGCGACCCCTCAAAGCACAGGTCGCATGCCAAACGAAGGCCATTTAAGATGTTTTTTTTTTTTTTTTTTTTCAAGCTACAATAGAACACTAGCTTTCCATATTACAGATTAGTTTTAAGAAATACAATGAAACACACACAGTTGACTAGAGCTTGCTCTCCACCCTATCGTAATGGCATCATGGAGTCTTGTGGGCTCTAGCCATACCCCCGAGCAAGAAAATATGTTAACCCCAAGATGATGAATGGAGTGTTCTCAAAATTTACAATAAGGATGAAATATAATAACATCAAACGGCATGCCTATGGGCTCTTTACTCACCATATTCACAATGGATCATATAAACATGTTCACATCTTTACAACAATAAAACAAGAGAGAGTGAAAGTAGGGAAAACTTATCTCCTTTCTTTAAGTTTGTCCTTCCTCTCCAAATCAAGCCTTCTTGATCGCTATCTTTCCAAAGAGATAATCTCCCCACCTCTTCTCATTCTTTATGCCATCACTAAATTCTCCAAGAGGAGAAGTGGGTAACACCCTCCTCATTCTTCCTCTCCAACTATATAGGTGTTTCAACTTGCAACCTTTTGGATGGGGAGGTGTGGAGTGTACCTCCCTTCTTCAATGAGAATCTTTTCTCATTAAAGAGGCAACATGAACTTGTACAACCCCAAATCTTTTCACCCCCCATTCTCTCCTTAAAATCCGTCACACTTCATTATGAGGACCCTTAAGGAGTCAAATCATGTCCTTGGGAGCCTATTGCATGCCCACTTGACCCCTACCACTATGGTATAGACCCTAGGGGGTTTATTTTTGTATCCCAACCAAAGAAATTGACTAACAATCCTTCTCAAAGACCCACTTAAAGATTCATCCGAGTTTCACACTTGGATAAGGTTCCCAACCCACATAATTAAATATTCTCACAAACCAAAATAAATTATACCTTTAATATCAACCCTCACCCATTGTTTCTCTTTAAATTTTGGACCATTTTTATTTAAGAGAAAATTTAAATTTCTGGTCCTAAATTGTAATTATTCTATTTGATTGTATGTTTTGTAAATTTTTTTAAAAGAGAAACAATGGTCAACTAAATATGCAAAAAAAAAGTGGTAAGACATTCAAACGATTTCCTAAATAGCACCTTGTTTGTTCAAAAACAACTCACCAATTGTTTTTTGTTTGTACCAGCAATAGTAGAGAGTTCTCTAGATTAATGACTGCCAATATAAATAGACAAGTCCTCTTCAATCACAACATTGTAGATCTATATTGGTATGAATAGAAAACAATCGGTGAGCTTCTTTTAAACAAATAGGGTGTTATTTAGTTTATTGTTCACGAATGATTGCCACTTATTTTTTGCATATTTAGTCAACTGTTGTTTCTCTTTAAATTTTGGCCCAAGTTTATTTAATAACAAAATTTGAATTTCTACTCCTAAATTGTAATTATTCTATTTCATTACATGTTTTATAAAAACAAAATCTAAAGAGAAACACCAGATGACTAAATATGCAAAATACAAGTGGCAGTCATTTAAACAGTCAACTAAATAACATGATGTTTGTCCAGAAATTTCTCATTAATTTTTTTTCTATTTGTACCATCAATACTAGAGAGCTATACCGATTAATGACTATCAATTGAATCATTCGAGTCTTCTTCAATCACAACATGTAGATCAATATTGGTACAAATAAAAAAAAAATGGTGAGATGTTTTTGAACAAATAGTGTGTTATTTAGTCAGCTGTTTGAATGACTTCCACTTGTTTTTTGCATATTTAGTCGACCTTTGTTTCTCTTTAAGTTTTGGGATAAATTTATTTAATAAAAGAATTTGAATTTCTGATCCTAAATTGTAATTATTCTATTTCATTTAATGTTTTGTAATAACAAAATCTAAAGAGAAACAACAGTCGACTAAATACCACCATGTTTATTCAAAATAAGCCCATCAATTATTTTATGTTTCTACCGTCAATAGCAGAGAATTAACTAGATTGATGACTATAAATTTAAACAGTCAAGTCTTCTTCACTCACAACATTCTAGATCAATATAGGTACGAACACAAAAAAAATTGGTGACCTTCTTTTGAGAAAATAGGGTGCTATTTAGTTGACCATTTGAATGACTACCACTTGTTTTTTGCATATTTAGTCGACTGATGTTTCTCTTTAAATTTTGGCACAAGTTTATTTAATAACAAAATTAGAATTTCTGATCCTAAATGGCAATTTTTCTATTTCATTACATGGTTTGTAAAAATAAAATCTAAAGAGAAACAATAGTCGACTAAATATGCAAAAAAAATGGTGGTCATTCAAACGATTGACTAATAAGACCCTTTTTGTTCAAAAGAAACTAAACATTTGTTTTCAATTCGTACCGTCAATAGTAGAGTTATATAGATTAATGACTGCCAATTTAAACAATCAAGTCCTTTCAATCACAATATTGCAAACTAATATTGGTACGAACATAAAACAATTGGTGAGATACTTTTGAACAAAAAGGTGTTATTTAATCGATCGATTGAATTAATACCGCTTGTTTTTCACATATTTAGTCAACCATTGTTTCTCTTTAAATTTTGGCCCAAGTTTATTAAATAAAAAAATTGGAAGTTATGATCCTAAATTATAATTATTCTATTTCATTACATGTTTTATAAAAATAAAATCTAAAGAGAAACAATGGTTGACTAAATATGCAAAATAAATGACAGTCATTCAAACGGATGACTACATAACACCTTGTTTCTTCAAAAACAACTCATCAATTATTTTATGTTTGTACCAATATCAATTTGCAAACAAGGTGTTATATATTTGATCGTTTGAATGATTGCCACTTGTTTTTTCCATATTTTATAACGCCCCGCCACATAAACCCCCAAGGACAACTAAAGACAACAATTAACAACACAATTTTTGTTTAAAAGATAACAACTAACAATAATCATAATTAAATAAACAAACAACATTAAGATAATTACATAACGACATGCGCCAACACCGCTGGTCACCTTAAAAATATTACCAGGTGCACTACAGTTTATAGGGGGTTGTGATACCCGATTCCTACAGTCTAATAAAAAATAAAAAATGAAAAAATTACATAACAACACCCCACTAGTCCCATGGGGTTACATGGTGCATTACTCAAAAATGTTCCCAACCAATTAACATGGTTATAAATAAAATCCAAGTAATTAAATGATAGAAACATACATTACTCAAGACAACATAATGATAAATATGCAACCATCCATAAACCATAGAGATGAAAAGAGTACATACATCATTTTATTACATATCAATTTATAGTTCAATATTACGATTGTGGAGCATATTTCCATAGATACAACACTTCAAAGATACAATAGTAAATTATAGAAAGCTTCCCTTATATCAACGAAAAGAGTACATTGAGTACAATAATAGTACAACAATAATGAATAAAGTACAAGCATTGAAAAGTATCCAATCAGGAGGAGCCTTGGAATCTCTACATCCGCTTCCATTTCTCACTTCCCGAACATGACCTAGAAACCCAATGGGTGCATGACACATTCCACCCAACCATGTGGACCCTAAGGTCCACCCCCCGTGCTAGGAGATGATAAGAGAACCCACAATATAAAAAAAAAAATAGTCAAGAGACAAGGCTGACATGACTCCACAATCCAAAGGCAACAAGACAAAGATACATAAGAACAAATACTTCCAAAGGTACAAGAACAATGAGGGTGGAAGAATTACTAACATACTTGGTTGCTAAGGGTAGTGTGTCATCACATGGCTCGACATGGGTTACCCAATGCGGACCTTCATAGGTTACTGGCCCCCATCTTGGGTTACCCTGGCAACCTCAATCGATCCCCAACCCCCATTCTTACACATGTGAAATCAACTTACCTTTCTTGAGGACAAGGTAGTTGATTTTCCATTCCAAGCCTTCTCATCTCATCCAAAGCCTATACAAGTGCTTGAGCCATGAGAGAGGCATCCATTATCTTCATTAGTGAGAATTCTACCCACCCCCTAACTGTTAATTAGGTTATCACTTGATTAACTCAACTTCCACACAAGTTACCTAGGAGACCACTTAGGGTTCTGGCCCCCATGGGAAGCCACATTCCCTGCTAGCAAAAAATCTCAAAATCACAAATGGGCAAACCACTTGCACAAAAATAAAAAATAAAATAAATGTATCATGTGAGGCATAACCATCTCATGCTAGATCACCATAACACAACAACTATCAAGTGCACAACTAAAACCCACAAAATCAAATCAAGCTTAAGAACAATAGTTCACAAAAGTCCATGTGAAAAAACCAATAAAAGGATACATCTTTCCCACCTCTGGAAGCCTAAAATAAAACTGACAACCCAAAACATCGCATTCAAGATAACTCACACTATGGGTTCCAACATGATCTCCCGACAAGAGTTCAATGCATAAAATGAACAAACACACCTCGTCCAAAACTAATCCAAAAGAAAGACACCACATCAAGGGTCCACTAAAAAGGAATCAAACTTAAACTCTCACACATTAAATATTTCTAAAACCCAACAACATTACTCCATGCAAGCACAAAAATGAACAATGAAACCATAACATGCAAACTCCACATTTCATTTATTCTAATTTAACTATTACACATATAAACTATCCAATTTTAAGAATACGTTATTCCATCAATATACAGTCTTAAACCATACATCACATCTATACAATTAAATTTATCCTTCAATTCAAAACAATGAAGTAGAATGTGTTACCTTTCTAAATGCACACATGTTCATTTAATTCTATAAATATATATATAAAACTACAAAAAACATATCATAATCATAAAACCACTTTCAAAATAATAAGACAACTATGTATATCTATTTCATATTAGATTTCCCCCATTATCAATTATAATAGCCTAATTGAATATACCTATATTATTAAGCTATTGTTTATTCTACCTTATTCTTTCTTCAAACTTATTCCATCCAACCCTTCAATTCTCAATAAAAAATAACCCTATCATCTATTCTAATCATATCTTTACGAAACTCATTCCATACCTTTTTCCTTCCAATATAACTAATATTCTTGTTATGCAAGGATCTATAGGATTATAAACAAATGCAACTATAAGACTACTTTCATAATTACTCGGCTCATTTGTGAAGAAATGATAATACACATTTATTTATTTTATATAATTCTTTCCTAATGATTTGTTGTTAATGGGAAAATTCTCGGATTTATAAGAGCAATCCACATAATGCAAGAACATGCAGATTTACAAAAAGGGGTCGATTATCTAGTCCTCTAAACAGTTCGCTCAACTTTTTGAAATTCATTAAAAAAATCAATCTATATTGAACAACAACATAAATAAATATCATAAAAATATCGATCCCTATAAGCTAAAGCAAGTGCAACACAACCATGATAAAGATTCGAAATGCAAAAGGGTTGGTGGCAGGAATCTAGTGAGGGCGACGTAGTACAACCATACCCATTTCAAACACCAAGCTTAATGCAAGAGAAATTGTTATGAAAGATGTGCGCCTCATCATCCTTTAAAAAAAATGATTATTGATGATGCTAAATGAAACAATACAAACCCCAATGACCATGCAAAACAACCAAAGTAAATAAATTAAAATCAAATTGAAAGCCAAATAAGAATCAAAGATTTGCAGATAAAGGCCGAACTAATCATTCCAACACTGAACAACATGCAAACAAGTACAAACCAAGCAATGCATACTTCCAACCTCCCCAATCGCATAAAGAATAGAGAGATGAGCTCAAGGGGAAAATTGGCCAACAAGTCAGAGAGGGACATCCATCAAATAAGCCTCAACACAAATAATTAAAAAAAACTGCTATGCAATCGGGTAATTCGCATGCCATAAGAGGGAAATTGATGTATGAGGATACCCAAACACAAGGGAGGAATAGAGAATAAGGATGCGCGATTTGATAAAGCCAAAAGTAAATGAAAATCATGCAATCCCAACACACATAAAATCAAATAGCAAAGACGAAGCACTAGGCGCATAACCATCTGCATTTGCATTGAAAGGAAGAATAAAAAAGAAACATTGAATAGCTTTATAGATTGAGTTTCATCAGGAAATATAATCAATTTCCAAGGGAGCATTGAAAACCAAACACTAAAGGATTCAAAGGGAAATAAAGGCTAACGCCCAACCATGCAAAAATAAAATTTCTTTCTATTGAAACAAAGAACCTATTAAGAAAAATTTACATAAAAATATGGGCCTTTTAAAGAACTCTAAAAACGCGAACATTATCTCAAATAATACCATTTATTTAAATATAAAAAATATAAATTACTTAACTACATGAGTTAAGTGGAGACACATGTTTCTATTATAATTCCTTAAAAAAATTAAGTCCATTACTTTTTTTAAAGTGGTAACATATATTTTTATTGACAAACTCAAGTTTACTTTTCATTTTAGATTTTTTTCTTTTCTTAATTTTTTATTTAAAAAATCTTAAACTCAAGTTCATTTCTTTAAAAAGTGGTAACATATATTTCTATTATAGTTTAATAAAAAACTCAAGTTCACTTTCTTTTCTTGATTATTTGTTTTTATTTAAAAAATGGTAAAATAAAAGTAATTTTAGATATTTTATTTTATACTTAATATTTTATTTTATATGAAATTTATATACTAGTATATTTATATTTAAAAATATATATCTAAAGTAGTCAAGTGATATCTCTTTCCATAGTTTATTTGATTTTCTCACTTTTTTTTCTTCCATCATTTTTATTTTTTTATTTTTTTTGGTTTGAAATTTTTGGTGATTTTCTTCAACTTTTTCTCCTCTCAATTGTTTCCAAATTTTTCCGAATTTTTTGGTTTTTATTTTTTATTTTCTAATTGATTTTTATTTTTTATTTTTCAAATTTCTTTTTCGTTCATGTGATTTTCTCAACTTTTCCTCCTTCGGTTTTAATTTCTTTTTTGGTTTTTATTTTTGTTTTTTCAAATTTATTTTTTGGTTTTATTTTATATTTCCTTTTTGGTATTTTATTTTATTTTTCTTATAAATTTACGTAGAAAACATGATTACTCTCATCCCCACCCTGATGTGACTATATAACACTTATCAATGTAATTAAATCAAATTTCATATTATAGATTTATGATTTTATAGGTTTAGATTTATTATGTTATGTAGTCTATTTAAATAAACATGTTTATAGTTTTATAAACAGTGACAAAGTAAAAGTAATTTTAGATATTTTATTTTATATATATTTTATATATTAAATCAAGTTTCATATTATAGATTTAGATTTATTATGTTAAATATGTTTATAACAAGTTTTATGATTTTAAATATATGATAACGTTTTTGAACTATATAAATTTAAATAAGTTTACTAAAAAAAATGTAGAGAGAAAAAATTGAGGGAAACTTTTGATGTGAAATTATGGAGGCTAAAAATTTGAGGTTGAATGATGGAGGGAAATTTTGAGAAAAATTGTTGGGGGAAAATTTTGAAGTTGAAAAAAAATGAGATTGAATTTAAAATATCCATTTATTTAGACTTTCAAAACAATCTCGCTCTAATTAATTGGATAAAAGACAAACAAATTAGAGGACAAAAACGTGACCGAGATTTTTTTTTCCTTTTTAATAATTATTTCATTTGAATTTTTAAGAGTATTTTGAATAATTTCATTACAACTTCTTCAATATTTTTTAAAATAATTTCAATACAACTTCTTTAGAATAATCTCCATCATATATGATATGTTATAGAATGATTGAATTTTTTTGTTGTATAATAGACCGATTCAATTTTAAATAAGTGAAAAATGAAGAAGAATTCATATAATTTATGTGTGGAGTTAGATGTGCTAGAAAAATAAAGAAATGATCACCTCAATTTTATATGCTCCCTTTAAGCCAGTTTTTATGATGCTTGAACTTGCAAAAATAAATGAAAAATGAAAAATGGACTGAGTTTGTTTCATAAAAATAATTTTATAAAATAAGAAGCACATATGAATTTTATTACAAATTAATTTCATTTCAAATTTTTAAAATATTTTTAAGAATTTTTTTGTTAAAATAGTTTTGAAATGTTTTTAATATATTTTTTTGTTTTAAAAATGAAAATATTTTTAAAAAAACATAATAATTTCTATAATAGAACTTAAAATATAAATCTAAAAAACAAAAAGAATATTTTATATTTAGAAAGATGAATGAGATAGAATAGGATATGTACAGTTAAATTAACCATCATGAGTTAATTCATAAGATTTTAAAAAGTTTTATTTTATAAAATAAATAACTTTATTTTTATTTTGGATGATGTCACCATAATGGTTGATGTCATCTTTTAATTGAATTTTGATAACTCAAAAAATTGATGATGTCATCCTTAAGAGACCCAATTTTTATGTAAATTTTCCCTAATGATCCAACAAAAATATAAGTAATTTTATACTGAAATCATCCATCAAAAATTGGTTGCAAATATTAAACCTAAAAACAAGAGTGTTATTTGTCTCCTCCCTTATGTGGTTATGGATGATATTCTTTTAAACATTTGTAGCAATGATATGCCCTTGAAGTATGAGAAAATATTAACCCCCTACCATACATCTAATGAATAGACAGTTAAGAATTTATTTTCACATAATCTACAAAGAAATGGATGACAATTTTGTCTAATGGTGACAATATTTTTGTAATAATTTTATCATGGTTTTATGTATATTATCTTAATCTAAACTTAAAAAACAATTATCAGTGTTTATAGATATTATTCTACATCAAAATAAAAAATTAAATGGTAATGCAATTATTTCTTAACTATTGTTGACCTGCTTTTAATTTAATGTTGATTTGTTATAGATCTGCTTAGTAGTCTTTGTAGGAGTTAATTTAGGAATTGATTTGTTGGTTCTTAGCAGTCTTCTTAAGAGTTAGATTACTTTGTTTTGGACTTTTGTTACATTGCAGTCTTTGTGGAAGTTAAATTAGGAGATTTTTTTGGTGGATTTAAGGGATAGTTAGTAATGAAGGAATTGGTTTTTGGAGAATGTAATGATCAAATTCAAAATAATGAAAACAAAATATAGTTTGAAGGAGTAAGAATCTCTATATTTTATTTTTATCTTTGTTTTATTGTGTTTATTTCCTTTGTATTACAAAGGGAAAGTTTGTTAATTTGTAGGATCTGAGGAATCCTCTACAAGATGAAGATACATAATCAAAGAATATGCAAGGTGAAATATTTATCATGGTTGAGACCTAGGAAAAGGGAGAAACTATTAGTACAGTCAATACTCATTTCAATGTTGATAAATATTTTAACTAGTGAAGTAAAATGAACCATACAGAAGTTAACTATTGCTTGAAGTTTAAAAAAAAATATTAATCAGAAGAAAAACAAAGAGAAAAGGTAGAAATAGAAAAGGAGACAACAAAGGATATACCATGGTCATTTTGAAAAAAATAATGAAATGGAAAAATGGAAAATTCTTTTCATGACCACTATGAAAATTCAATAGAATCTGATTTAATTTTTTTTTTTAGTATAGGAGAAAGAAGAGTATGATATTTACAAAGGTTGAATTATATAGGCTCATTACTAGTATTGATCATACAATAGTTCTTGAAGAATTTTATTAATAAAATTAGGGAAAAGATGAAATTGCCATTAAGAAATTTTGTAATTAGATTAACACAATTTGGATGTTTCATCTTTATTTTTTTTATAACAAAATTTGTTATTTGTTAACTAGCTAAATGAGAATTTCACTGTTGTGTTTGAAAAAGAGTGATAATTAATGAAAACTAGGTTGTTGCTATGTGTTTCAAAAGTGATAGTCTCTAGAAAAATAAAAGAATTAGGTTTCAAAAGTAGGGTTGTCCATAAAATCAAGAAATTTGTTGGAAAACAACATCACAATTTTGTGCCAATTTAGCAAATAAACTATGGCGTGAGAGGTATGGGCAAGAAAAAACCATTGAATAAAGTTAATATATTAGTTCAACAAATAAACTATGACATGAGAACTATAAGGGAGCAAATTAAACACAAAAAAGTAGTGGATCATAATATTTTTTATCGTATTGATGATTTCTCAGATAGGGTGTATTTCCTATGTGTTGAATTATATTTCTTTGAAGCTTTTAAAAATTCTAAGATATGGTTGAGACAAAGGCTTTCAAAAACATGAAAATGATGTTTGCTAATACATGACCCACTTGCCAAGAAAGTTTCTGGTGAATGAAGAAATCAAGACACCAACCATTCCATCATTTAGTTTACATATATAAAGAACTCTTCTAACTTGTAAAATGAGTTGGATAATAAGAGGATGAAAATTAAAAGTGGAGACAAGTCACCTACAAGATTTGGGAAATGATTGGAAAAAATGTTGGTTAATTGGAGACGAGTCTCCTGCAAGATTTGGGAAATGACTAGAAAAAAAGTTGGTTTCATTTAAACATTAAAAATGTTATTCTAGTAAACCTGCATGGGTAGTCGATTTCGATTGAGTCTTGGGTTTACTCCCTGAGGTCTCTGGTTCGACTTAGAGGCTTGGAATCACCTGATGTGTGTGGCTTGTGGATGGTTGTGTGCATCCCTAGGGATTAGTGTCACCCCAGCTCACCCACTACTCCTTCAATGGGGTCGCGGGGCTGGGTCGTCGGGACAACCTGGGTTACCAAAAAAAATGTTATTCTAGTATGCGTATTTTTTGTAAGGAAGAGTGATTAAATCTCAACGTACATATATTATTTTCAAATTTTATAATGATATATAAATCAAAATGAATGGAAAAATAATTTTGAAAGGATAAATTGGAAATGAAAATTGTAATAGCATTCTCATAAATGGAGACTTTACTTTGATTTCATAATTAATTGGCATTCCTCTTCTTCCATCTAAAGAATATACCTCTAACATTAAGGGTTCTATGATTTTAAAGAATCTACTTCTATGTTTCTTTGCTAAACAACCAAAATAAAAATGATAAAATATCACATAAATACTCTATGTAATTTATATCAGATTGTCACATACAGTCAAAAAGTTTTTGGTAACCCTTCCTCAAAAGTTGGTTGGTTTCTTCAACTCTTTCTATGTACTCAGGTTTTGGTCGAATATTGACAAGTCACAACAAGAAAATTCCTTTAAAATTTTGGTATCCAATTTTGTTTGATAAGGCTTAAAAAAAGTGTAGAAAGGTGCTTTGTCCCAAGAAAATCTTGGGAGTTAATTGAATTTTCACTGGATATAATACTAATGGACATTGGACCAAATTAAAATTAGATTCAATAAAACCAAATTACATCAGAATTTGGTTGGAAGGTTCATCATTTGTACTCTACTTCCATAAAATTTTCTTGTTGATAGAAAAATAAAATCTGATCCATTTGAAATATGCTTTGTATGAAATAAATAAAGCTTAACAAGAATTCTATAAGAAGGTTGAATGTTCATCTAAGATTTGAAGGGTCTACAAAGCTTATTCTAAGTCAAGGATGAAACTATAGATAATTAGTGGTGATTTATGCAAGAATGTTCAGATATGTCTATAATGCCAATGGTAAAATGATAGCAAAGGCTAGTAAAGAAAAAGGAAAACAAATAAATTCAATACATAATAATAAAAATACCTAATGAGTTTGTCATACCAAAGATCAATATGGGCCAAGTTCTACTACCAATATTGATCTACAATGTCATAATTGAAGAAGACTTAGATTGTTTAAATTGACAGTCATTAATCTAGATAACTCTATGCTATTGACGATACAAATGGAAAACAATTGGTGAGTTTCTTTTTACAAATAGGGTGTTATTTAGTTGACCATTTAAATGACTACCACTTGTTTTTTTGCATATTTAGTCGATCGCTATCTCTCTTTAAATGATGGCAGCCTTGCTGATCACAGAGAAATTTTGGATTCACAGAGCAATTTATGAGAAGTTTAGGATTGCTATTAAAAACAACAGACTTACACTTGAACATCTATAGCCAAGACAAGAAGATTAAAAAAAAATGTAGTCTGTTATTGCTAATGACTTATATCTACAACAAACAATTGGTACTCTGATACAACGTGTCATTAGTTTTATAGAGACACTTCATTGCAAAAAAATGTGGCCTTCAGTGTTCAACATGTCTTCATTCCATACTCGATTCTACACAACCTTCACTAGTCATCCAATACCTCTGACTTCTCAACTCCTTATTACCTCTCCTACAGGTAACCCTTCCTTCATGATCCATCTTTTTTTCCTTTCAAGAGCCAACCTCTGTTTCAGCATCCTTCTCCTTCACATATTAGTTACCTTCCAACTATTGATTCCTCCATAGTTACAACACCAAACTACAAACTAATTTTTGTCAAAGAGCATCAACCGTGAAGCATTACAATAGATTAGTAAATAGAACTAAAACAAAACTTAACAAAAACAAGCTGCCAAAAAGAAACAAAACCAAAATTAAGAAGGAGATGATGCCCCTATATAAGACTCCCCAGGAAGAAAGAAGTTCATGAGCTCCTACTCATGAGATCTGCAACCGAATAACCCAAACAAGAAAGCTCAGATTTGAAGAGCCAAGAAGCATCTTCCATTGGATGATCACTCTACTTCACCAGATATTTGAAGTACTTATGTCTTCGGGTCTTCTTACATAGTATTGTATCAAGAATGCATTTGATGTCTTGCAGAGAATATGAAACACCTTGTTGTTTCCCAAATTTTGAAGGCTCGGTCTTTGTTGCACCATCCTCAAAATCTCCCTTAGAAGGACACAAATTGGAGAAATGTCAAGGTCTAAAGGTAGAGATATCTCATACGTATTATCTAAAAAATCGTTTGAGAACTTTGTAGGATCCTATCTTTTTCATTTTTAGTTTACTGTACTTTTCTTTAGGAAATATTTCCTTCTGAAGGTGAGCCAATACAAGGTCTCCAACCTAAAAATGTATCTCCCTCTACTTCTTATACATTAGGGGAAATTTACATAAAAATTGGGCCTCCTAAGGATGACATCATCAACTTTTTGAGTTATCAAAAATCAATTAAAAGATGACATCAACCATTACGGTGACATCATCCAAAATAAAAATTAAATTATTTATTTTATAAAATTAAACTTTTTAAAATCCTATGAATTAACTCATGATGGTTAATTTAACTCTACATATCCTATTTTATCTCATTCATCTTTCTAAATATAAAATATTTTTTTTGTTTTTTAGATTTATATTCTTAAGTTATACTATAGAAATTATTATGTTTTTAAAAAAATGTTTTCATTCTTAAAACAAAAATATATATTAAAAACATTTCAAAAATATTTTAATTCATATTAGGGTTAAAATTAAAGTGATTATAACCATTAATCTATATTTTGGGGCAGCCCATAATTTATTAAAATTGAATGCAACCCTAATTAGATTAAAACTTTATTCTAACCTTAATCCTACCCTAACCGTAATTCTAACCATGGTCCACTCCCTATAAATTATTATATTTAAAATATTATAATAATATATTTAATCTATTACTAAATGAACTGTAACCCTAACCAAAATATAAGCATAATTCAAGGCTAACCCCATCCCTAACCCCAAATGAATCATAATGTCAAACCTAACCCTAATCCTTATTGAATTGTAATAGTAATTGTAACACTATACAAACCCTAACCTTAATTAATCATAGAAATCTAACCCTTATTAAACCCTAATCATGCTAATTGTAATTCTAATCATAATTAAACATATAAATAATTATAAAACTATAAGAACTCTAACCTTAACTAATCTAAACCTAATCTTGACCATAATTGAACCATCAACGTAATTGAAATTTAACCCTAATTGAAACTTAACCTTGACAATTTAGAAACATATTTTTATGTAATTGTAAATTTAAGATTTTTTAAATTTTATTTTCTAATTTCTAATTTTAAATAGTTAATTTAGATTTTTTTAATAGTTAATTATTATTCTAGTGTGAAAAAATATTGTCTAATGATATCAAAGAATATATAAACTTATATGTAATAGTACATTTAACAAAGTTGATTCATACTTAATTATCTAAATTTTAGAAACCTCACATATTTTTCAATATTGTATCATGATAAATATTATTTTTGATTGAAAAAGATTGCTTAAACAATCTATATAAAAAGGAATATCCTATTTTAAAAAAATCTTGAATATTTTTTAATTTGAAGTCTATTAATTTCAAAACTTACTTTTATAAAATTTAGTAAGTTCTTTTATTACATTTCTAAATTTATAAACTTACCACGTTGCATTCAAAATAAAATATGGATGAATGTTCTACTAATTCTTTATCTAATTATATGTAATCTACTGTTCAAATACCCAACAAACAATTAATATATTTTAACATATAAGTGAAGATTTTATATAAGTTGATTTGCAATAATAAATCTTACAATGACAACCAAAACTGATTTGCAATAATAAATCTTTAAAATGGCAACCAAACAAGATTTCCAAATTCATTTCAAAATTGACGTCTATTAGATCAGAGGACAAATTATAATTTTTACATAACAATTTATCTAAAAGTAAAAAACACATATATGCATTGTGAAAATACAGTAAACTAATTTTTAATGATACATAATAGTTTTGATAAAAATTAAAGATATAACTATATGTTGCATGATTATCCAATACATGAAACTAAATAGAAGATGAAACATATTTTATATTAACCTATAAGAACCAATGCAAGATCATGGGAGCTGATTAGACATATAACCAAATTCTACGTGTTTATCTTTTATAGAGTTGGATCTTCTAAATTCACAAAAGAAAAAAATATTTTTCAACCTTTACATTTTTCAAAAATTGTAGTAATGTCCCAGACAAAAGTAAAATAATCCACACCTTTATTATAGCTACCCAATTCCAAAAATGTTGGATGTCTATCTAGTTATAGAATTAAATTTGTGGAGTTTTTATTGAAATAGACTCACATCCTCATTGCTTGCTTTGGTTGTTTAACGCAAAACAACATAATTCACACCAACAAAATTCCTAAAAGATAGAAATATAATCTTAATAGTTCAACAATAAATTAGGGGATGCCATTGAAAACCTTCCAGACAACTTCACACCTTAACACATTAAAAAATAGCAATTGATTTCATTGGCTGTGCAAGTGACCATGAAATTGGGTACTTCTTATTGCAGATCCAACAAATGCAACCGATAAAGAATCAAAAAACTTACATCAATAGCTCCTAGCAACAATGTAAGTTATGAAAAATAGTTATGGAAGAAGCAACCGTTATCAATAATCGTTTTATTTAGTTGGAATAGTCTTTTCTAATGGAATTTTATTTCTTCAAAATTGTAACAATAAAAATTAATATAATTATTGATATTATACAGTATCTATATTATATATTATGGGATGATTTATTCTATTAATATTATACTTATATATAATTAACAATCAACATAGTTTTTTCCAAAATATTTTATATCACTTTTTACTTTACATTTTAATTTTTTCATAATTTATCGTTCTTTTTAAAAATTATATATCAAATTATAAACAATCAACATATATTTTTTTCAATGCAGCACATATATTTTTGAAATATTATACTTAGTAAATTATATTTATCCTTAATATTATATTATTAATAAAATATGATTAATTGTGGTATTAAATTATTAAATTATTGTTTTATTATTATACTAATGTTATTATGTTATATTATATTAATTTTATTATATATTTATTATTATTATATTATGTATATTATATTATCCTATATTAAATTTTTATTATATTATACTATATTATATTATATTATATTATCCTACAATTTTGTTAATTTTTTTAATATTCATTTCGTTATAATCAAATTTCTATGTTTTTCACATTAATCATCATCGACGGCTATGCACGGTTCAACTGTATTCCCTCCCCTCTCGAGCAACGCACATCATCGATTGACAAACTTAGCCCTCTATTCTCAAATAGGACATGCCTTCGATGTAATTATTAAAAAGAAAAGAAAAATATTGGTCACCTTTCTGTCCTCTAATTTATTTGTCCTTTATCTAATTAATTAGAGTGAGATTGTTTTGAAAGTCTAAACAAATGGAAATTTTAAATTCAATCTCATTTTTTTAACTCCATAATTCAACTTCAAAATTTTCCCTCTACAATTTTCCTCAAAATTTCCCTCCATCATTCAACCTCAAATTTCTCCCTCCACAATTTGACATCAAAATTTTCCCTCAATTCTTTCTCTTTACAATTTTTTTAGTAAACTTATTTAAATTTTATATAGTTCAAAAAATTTATCATATATTTAAAATCATAAAACTTGTTATAAACATATTTAACATAATAAATCTAAATCTATAATATGAAATTGATTTAATATATAAAATTTATATAAAATAAAATATTAAGTATAAAATAAAATATCTAAAGTTACATAAACTTTGCCACTGTTTATAAAACTTATAAACATCATAAATTTAAATATATATAAAAAATAAAACCAAAAAAGAAATTTGAAAAAACAAAAACAAAAACCAAAAAAGTAATTAAAAACCGTTTGAAGGAGCAAAAACTGAGAAAATCACATAAAAATAGAAAAAAAAAAATTGGAAACAATTGGAAGGAGAAAAGTTGAAGAAAATCACCAAAAATATCAAACCAAAAAAATTAAAAATTAAAAAAAAAAATGATGAAAAAAAAGAAGTGAAAAAATCAAATAAGCCATGGAAAAGAGATATCCCTTGACTATTTAGATATATATTTTTAAATATAAAAATACTAATATATAAATTTCATATAAAATAAAATATTAAGTATAAAATAAAATATCTAAAATTACTTTTACTTTACGATTTTTTTAAATAAAAACAAATAATCAAGAAAGAAAGTGAACTTGAGTTTTTTAATAAATTATAATAGAAATAATTTATTAGAAAACTCAAGTTCACTTTCTTTCTTGATTATTTGTTTTTATTTAAAAAAAATCGTAAAGTAAAAGTAATTTTAGATATTTTATTTTATACTTAATATTTGTAATACCCCTTTGTTTTGCTTCTTGTTCAAGTTGCTTTATGCTATGTTTGGTTGTAGTTACTTTGATACTGGATACATTTTGTTATAATGTTTTGATCGCTACTATTGATCGACAACTATTATTGTGGGATGTAGTTATCTGATTATTATTTCACATGCATTATGGATTAATGATGTTGTAGAGTTAACATAAGATGTTATTATGAGATTACTGGATTATGATGGAAGTGTCAGTTTCGATGAGTGTATTGGTGAAGAGGATGGTTTCGCATCACTCGCTTGCGAGCACCCTACGAATCCGTAATTCCTTCTTCACGGTGTGTATTATATGCTGGATATATTGTATGATGTTATTTACTTGGTTGCAGGATTGCAGGTACATGACATCGACTCCACCTGGGTTCATAGGTCTGAGCGTGTCGATCCAACGATTAAATTGAACGGGAGATAGTAGTTAGGTAACATGTGTCAAGTTTACACCCTAGCCTTAGTGTGTCATTAGTCGTGTGTGTCGAGTCATTGTCTATCTTGTTTTAATGTTATTTAATTCTCAAAAGATTCTTGATTTGGAAATAGATATTTAGAATAATTGCATTTAAATCATGTTGATATTTATTTAATTTAAATTATGCAATGTGGATAAAAGTTTATATTTAAATTAATTAATTATATTTAAATTATTTAATTAATTAAATTTAATCCAAAGGGGTTGAATTTAGTTATTAAATAATTAAATTAATTAATTAAACGTGATGCAAGAGAATTAAAGGAAATAAAAGAATTAAAATTAATTTTGGAATTTAATTTCAACGTGTGGGAATTAAATTAGAAATTGTAAATAAATGTTTATTTGGGAAATTAGTTGCAACTTTAAAAATTAATTTATTATTTGAAATTGCATTTTAAATTGAAAGTGGGTTTTCGAAAATTGAAATTGAAATTAAAATTGAAATTGAAATTTGAAATTGAAATTGAAATTGAAATTGAAATATCTAATTTGCATGTAATGTGAATTAGGGTTGTATTAGGTATTTTTGTTTTATAATGAATGCATGTTTTAATTTCAGGGCAGGGAAAAAGTTTTAGAAAAAAAATACATTTTTACAGCAAAGAAGAAATTTTGGAAAATTGCACAAGAAGGGTTTGAAGAAATTTTTGATTGTAGAATTGATTGAAGGAAAGATTGTTTGCATTTGTTGGGTTTTGGATTGGATTCATTGGAGGAAGCTTGCATCAGAAATTTATCTCTTCCTGTAGCTTCTTGTACCCGGTTTTCCTCTTTGTGTTTTATTGTTCTTGATTGTTTTTTTTTTAAATAGTAGTGATTAAAGATTTGTTTGTTAAATCTATTTTATAAAACAAATTTGATATTAGAAGAAAAAAATTAAATAAATTTACAGCCTTTGCTTGTGAAAATTCTTGAGTGAAAATTGTGAAAACCTCAGTTGAATTTAAATTATTTGGGGAAATCGATTATGTTGTTATTGAAATCAAACATAGAGATTGAACAATGCATTTATAATGTTTTAGAAAATGAAACCCTCTGTTTATTATTAAAAATTGGATTTTAAAATCCGTAGGGTAGTTATATTTTTCATGGTAAAATGGTCTGGTTGTGTCACATATAACTCCACTTATACAAACTGGGTTGTCAGGAAATTTAAAGGGTTTCTGCACCTTGAAATTTTTTTATCCTTGTCAAAAAATCGCAAATATCTAGATCGTAGTTTTTGAGTTATGCTTGAAACATGAGACTACTGTTAAATTATTTTCCCATGGCTGCTCTGATAATAAAATAATAATAAATTGATATTTATAAATATTAATATTTTATGTATTGTTATTATAATATTAAAGTATTATTTAATAATATTTTATATTATAATTTATAATATTAAAGTATTATATTTATTTATATTATTTTAAATAAAATTTGTATATTAGATTAGTGAAATTAAAATTATAAACATATGGGGAAATTATTGTTTATTTTAAAATGACATGTTAAAGTTTAATTGAAGGAGTTAAATATTTGATTTAAAGAATGCATAATTTTTAATTTAATTGTGGAATTTAAATTCATGTGTAAAAGGTCCAATTATTAATTTGATTTAATTGGAAATATATATATATGATATTGGGTTATAGTCCAAATATTGATCTTATTTTAATACAATAAGTTATGGAAGAGACCAAATGTTAATTTGATTAATTTTATAATGATTTAATTTGCAAGGGCAATTGGTTATTTAATTTAAAGCAAAATATTTTGAGTTATAGTTGAAAATACTTATTTTGTTAAGAACAATTAGAGAATAAAATATTAGTGTAATTTCTCTCCTATCTGAAAAGATGAATTATTAATTCAGTTTTATTGATATAATGAATTATGTAATAAAATGAGAAATGGATTTAGAGTATCCAAATGTAGTTTATTCTATTGCCTTCAATGATTATGTCTTTTGTGTTTATGCTTTGAAAATGGGTTGAATACTTGTTAGTTTATAAGTCTTCCAGATGGTCTGTTGTTTGTGAGGGTTGTCGTTGTGATGTCAACCTGTTGTGAATTCTCTTGGTAGTGCATGGGATCATGTTGTTTTAAAAATAAATTCAAGAATTGATTATTATGAAGAGACAATTAATTATTTTAATTTAATCATTTTCTATTTGAACAATTCATTTGTTGAGAATGTATATTTTATGGTTTGAATAAATGGATGTATGTAATAAGAGTTTGGAAAGGGAAACTTTTAGATGAGATGAACATAGGGTGTTGTTGGAAAACTAGAAGAAATATAAGGTTTGGGTTAGGAAATTGAAAAGAATTATTTTAGAAGATTTATGTTAATTTTAAAGGAAAACAATGGATTCGACTTAAATTATTTGAATTAGTCTATCCTTTATTATAAAGGCACTTATTTAGTTTTTTTCAATTAATTTTGAAAGGGCAATAGTTATTATGTTTTATTTCCATAAAACAAATTAATCGTTGTGATTGGAATATTAAAGAATCTATATAATTGAGTTTATTAATATATATGTTTGGTGTATATATAATATAGAGCATATAAAAGTATGTTAAGGGTAAATTCATTATCGTATTTCATTTTAATAAGATGTATGCAATATATTATTGAATAGAGATTTAAAATGGATTGATTAGTGTATATGGGTAAATGGGTAGAGAAACGATATTTTATTATATTAAAGTGATTGCATGTTCTAAATAGGAAATTGAATGAAATGTAAGATTTAGTTAGAAAATGGAAAAAGTTTACTTGCATGGATTTGTGTCGATTTAAAAGTAAATTAAGAAGTTGTTTTATTGATGAGGCAATCAATTATGTTATTTATTAATTTCTATTTAGATTAATTGAATCATTGTGATTGGATTATGAAAGAGATATGGATTTAGTATATCCAAAAGTAGTATCTTCCTCATGATTATCTTAAAAGATTTAATTCTCTATATTCAATAAAGGGAAGTAAGTTTAATTGTTTTAGATTTTCAATAATGAAAGGGGAAATAGGGGTTATGATTATTTTAGATGATCTAGTTATCGTGTCTTTGACTTTGTCAACACTACCTATTGAATGAGTATGGATTTAGGAAATTCAAATATTAGATTTGATTAATGACTTGAATGATTTTGTTGCTATGTCGTCAAGTTGCATTGTTGGTTTTGGGATTTAGTGCTAGTCCTAAATAATAAGTCTTCCAGGAGAACTTAGAGGATGAGGGTTGTTGAACCTTTATGTCATCCAATTGTTTTCCCTTTAGTAGTGCATGGCGTCTTTTCAATTTACTCGGTTTCTTTGAACGGGGATCTTTTGTACCTCTTGTGAAAGGAGTGGACTATGTGATTGTTGCCTCCAAGATATTTGGAGTGAGTTCTATCTTTTGTTTCCTCATTGTTTTGGAGTGGATTATGATGCCTAGTTGATATGCACTTGTGTTTCCCTTGGTGGATTGTTTGGATGTGTGTTGTCAAATAGAAGAGTGGCTTTTGTTAGGAGTCGGAGCCCAAAGTGGTAAATCGGGTAACCTTCAGAAGTGAGTTAATCAAGTGATAATTAAATTAATGTACTTAGATGATTAGGATGCAGTTCACACTAATCAAGATAATTTAATCCTCATTCATAGACACAAGGGCTCGTTTAGACTTGGGATGAGTGAGAAGGCCTAGAATGGCATAGTCATTTATCTTGTCAGTATGAGAGGTATTTGATGCTGCATGAGTGAGTATGAGTGTCGGGATTCAGTTGAAGCCACCAGGATTATCGGAGCCTATGAAAGATGCCTAAAGGAGATCTCATGACTATTATGCGATGACACTCTATCTAGGACAACTGTTGTTAATTATTTTATGTGTATTGTTCTGTGAACATACTTGATTAATATCATGTCTGAAACAATGTGAACTATGTCAGTGATGTTGGAGTTGTACTTGATTTGTACTTGTATGGTGATTGAGTTGTACTTGTTAGTTCATTTGTTTGGTTATATCAGTATGAGTCTGTCTTTGGTTAGTGGTTGTAAATCTTTGTCCATGTTACTTTGTTACTATCTCCTAGCATGGGGGGTGGGCCTTCGAGTACCACTTGGTTGGGTGGAACATGCACCAAAACCATTGGGTCCCCATCTATCTTTAGTACTTGGTGGCGAGACATCTAGATGGATGACTCGAGTTCTTGTGTTAGTCTTGCTTTGTAATATTTCAGTTTGTATAAGTTATTTTATCTCTCTTATGTTTATGAGGTGGAATTCTGTAATTGTAACCTTATATACTATTGCCTCATTTTGGGAATGAGTGATGTAACTATTGGATTAAGATAATATTTATGAGATTGTATCTTGGTTGATTATCTTATTAGGTTATGTGGTATTCTTATGATGTATGATGTTTATTTCATAAAGTTCATAATGCTATGGTTATATGTAATATGTATGTGTGGGTTTAAGTAATCCTAACCTTGTAGCCTTAGAGGTTGTTGTTAATTAGTAAGTGAAAGTGTATGTTAAATGCACTTTATAAAAAAAAATTTGGTTTGCTTAAGACGTTAATTACAACTTCCTTTAGGGTTACTTCGCGGGGCATTACAATATTTTATTTTATATGAAATTTACATAGGCTATTAGTATTTTTATATTTAAAAATATATATCTAAAGTAGTCAAAGATATCTCTTTTCTATAGTTTATTTGATTTTTTCACATTTTTTTCTTCCATCATTTTTATTTTTTAATTTTTCCATTTTTTTTGTTTGATATTTTTGGTGATTTTCTCCAACTTTTTCTCCTTCCAATTGTTTCCAATTTTTTTCAATTTTCTTTTGGTTTTTATTTTTATTTTCTAATTGATTTTTATTTATTTTTTTTTCAATTTTTTTTTCTGTTCATGTGATTTTCTCGTTTGCTCCTTCAAATGATTTTTTTTTTTTTTTTTTTGTTTTTCAAATTTATTTTTTAGTTTTTTATTTTATTTCCTTTTTGGCAAAGTACAAGTAACTTTAGATATTTTATTTTATATAAATTTAATATATTAAATCAAGTTCCATATTATAGATTTAGATTTATTATGTTAAATATATGATAAAGTTTTTGAACTATATAAAATTTAAATAAGTTTACTAAAAAAATTGTAGAGAGAAAAAATAGAGGGAAAATTTTGATGTCAAATTGTGGAGGGAAAAATTTGAGGTTGAATTATGGAAGGAAATTTTGAGGAAAATTGTAGAAGGAAAATTTAGAAGTTGAATTATGGAGGAAAAAGAATGAGATTGAATTAAAAATATTCATTTATTTAGACTTTCAAAACAATCTCGCTCTAATTAATTGGATAAAAAACAAACAAATTAGAGGACAAAAGGGTGATTGAGATTTTTCTTTTCTTTTTAATAATTATTTCATTTGAATTTTTAAGAGTATTTTGAATAATTTCATTATATAGCTTCTTCATACTTTTTAAAAATAATTTCAATACAACTTCTTTAGAATAATTTCCATCATATATGATATGTTATAGAATGATTGATTTTTTTGTTGTATAGTAGGCAGATTCAATTTTAAATAAGTGAAAAATGAAGAAAAATTCATATAATTTATGCATGAATTTAAATGTGTTGGAAAAACAAAGAACTGGTCACCTCACTTTGATATGCTCCCTTTAAGCCAGTTCTTATGATGCTTGAACTTGCAAAAAAAAATGAAAAATGAAAAATAGAATAATTTTATAAAATAAGAAGCACAAATGAATTTTATTACAAATTAATTTCATTCCAAATTTTTAAAATATTTTTAAAAAAAGTTTTGTTAAAATATTTTTGAAATGTTTTTTATATATTTTTTTGTTTTAAAAATGAAAACATTTTTTTAAAAACATAATAATTTCTATAATAGAACTTAAGAATATAAATCTAAAAAACAAAAAGAATATTTTATATTTAGAAAGATGAATGAGATAAAATAGGATATGTAGAGTTAAATTAACCATCATGAGTTAATTCATAGGATTTTAAAAAGTTTTATTTTATAAAATAAATAATTTAATTTTAATTTTTATTTAATTATAAAAGTTTTATTTTATAAAATAAATAATATAACTCATTAGGCAGCTTTATTAATATGTTTTGAATTTATTTGTTTTCCTTTTTCTTTACTAGCCTTTGCTATCATTTTACCATTGGCATTATAGACATATCTGAACATTCTTGCATAAATCACCACTGATTATCTATAGTTTCATCCTTGGCTTAGAATAAGCTTTGTAGACCCTTCAAATCTTAGATGAACGTTCAACCTTTTTATATAATTCTTGTTAAGCTTTCTTTATTTCATACAAAGCATATTTCAAATGGATCAAAATTTATTTTTCTATCAACAAGAAAACCTTATGGAAGTAGAGTACGAATGATGAACCTTCCAACCAAATTTTGATGTAATTTGGTTTATTGAATATACTTTTAATTTGGTCTAGTGTCCATTAGTATTATATCCAGTGGAAATTCAATCAACTCCCAAGATTTTATTGGGACAAAGCACCTTTCCACACTTTTTTTAAGCCTTATCAAAAAAAATTGGATACCAAAATTTTAAAGGAATTTTCTTGTTGTGACTTGTCAATATCCGACCAAAACCTGAGTACATAAAAAGAGTTGAAGCAACAAACCAAATTTTGAGGAAGGGTTACCAAAAACTTTCTGACTGTATGTGACATTCTGATATGAATTACATAGAGTATTTATGTGATATTTTTTCATTTTTGTTCTGGTTTTTTAGCAAAGAAACATAGAAGTAGATTCTTTAAAATCATAAAGCCCTTAATGTTAAAGGTAGATTCTTTAGACGGAAGAAGAGGAATGCCAATTAATTATGAAATCAAAGTAAAGTCTCCATTTGTGAGAATTCTATTACAATTTTCATTTCCAATTTATTCTTTCAAAATTAATTTTCCATTCATTTTGATTTATATATCATTATAAAATTTGAAAATATTATATGTACGTTGAGATTTAATCTCTTGCTTACAAAGAATATGCATACTAGAATAATATTTTTTTTGGTAACCTAGGTTGTCCCAATGACCTAGCCCCGCGACCCCATTGAAGGAGTAGTGGGTGAGCTAGGGCGACAATAATCCCTAGAGATGCACACAGCCATCCGCAAGCCACACACATCAGGTGATTCTAGGCCTCTGAGTCGAACCAGAGACCTCAGGGAGAAAATCCAAGACTCAATTGAAATCGACTACCCATGCAGGTTTACTAGAATAACATTTTTACTGTTTAAATGAAACCAAAATTTTTTCTAGTCATTTCCCAAATCTTGCAAGAGACTCGTCTCCAATTAACCAACATTTTTTCCAATCATTTCCCAAATCCTGCAGGTGACTCGTCTCCACTTTTAATTTTCATCCTCTTACTATCCAACTCATCTTACAAGTTAGAAGAGTTCTTTATATATGTAAACTAAATGATGGAATGATTGGTGTCTTGATTTCTTCATACACCAGAAACTTTCTTGGCAAGTGGGTCATGTATTAGCAAACATCATTTTCATGTTTTTGAAAGCCTTTGTCTCAACCATATCTTAGAATTTTTAAAAGCTTCAAAGAAATATAATTCAACACATAGGAAATACACCCTTTCTAAGAAATCATCAATACAATAAAAAATGTTATGATCCACTACTTTTTTGTGTTTAAGTTGCTCCCTTATAGCTCTCATGCCATAGTTTATTTGTTGAACTAATATATTAACTTTATTCAATCATTTTTTCTTGCCCATACCTCTCACGCCATAGTTTATTTACTAAATTGGCACAAAATTGTGATGTTGTTTTCCAACAAATTTCTTGATTTTGTGGACAACCCTACTTTTGAAACCTAATTATTTTATTTTTCTAGAGACTATCACTTTTGAAACACATAGAAACAACCTAGTTTGCATTAATTATCACTCTTTTTCAAACACAACAATGAAATTCTCATTTAGCTAGCTAACAAATAACAAATTCTATTGTAAAAAAAATACAGATGAAACATCCAAATTGTGTTAATCTGATTACAAATTTCTTAATGGTAATTTCATCTTTTCCCTAATTTTAATAATAAAATTCTTCAAGAAATATTGTATGATCAATACCAATAATGAGCCTGTATAATTCAACATTTGTAAATATCATACTCTTCTTTCTCCTGGACTCAAAGAAAAAATCAATTCAGATTTTGTTGAATTTTCATATTGGTCATGAAAAGAATTTTCCATTTTTCCATTTCATTATTTTTTTCAAAATGACCATGGTATATCCTTTGTTGTCTCCTTTTCTATTTCTACCTTTTTCTCTTTGTTTTTCTTCTGATTAATTTTTTTTTTCAACTTCAAGCAATAGTTAGCTTTTGTATGGTTCATTTTACTTTACTAGTTAAAATGTTTATGAACATTGGAATGAGTATTGACTGTATTGATAGTTTCTCCCTTTTCCTAAGTCTCAACCATGATAAATATTTCACCTTGCATATTCTTGATTATGTATCTTCATCTTGTAGAGGATTCTTCAAATCCTACAAATTAACAAACTTTCCCTTTGTAATACAGAGGAAATAAGCACAATAAAATAGAGATAAAAATAAAAAATATAGAGATTCTTACTCCAAACTATACTTTTTTTCATTATTCAGAATCTAATCATTACATTCTCCAAAAACTAATTCCTTCATTACTAGCTATCCCTTAAATCCACCAAAAAAATCCCCTAATTTAACTTCCATAGAGACTGCAATGTAACAAAAGTCCAAAACAAAGTAATCTAACTCCTAAGAAGATTGCTAAGAACCAACAAATCAATTCCTAAATTAACTCCTACAAAGACTACTAAGTAGATTTATAACAAATCAACATTAAATTAAAAGCAGGTCAACAACAGTTAAGAAATAATTGCATCACCTTTTAATTTTCTATTTTGATGTAGAATAATATCTATAAACATTGATAATGGTTCTTTAAGTTTAGATTAAGATAATATACATAAAAACATGATAAAATTATTACAAAAAATATTGTCAACATTAGTCAAAATTGTCATCCATTTCTTTGTGGATTGTGTGAAAATAAATTCTTAACTATGTTGATCTTTTGAACATGTTTTGTGAGAATTAATTTCAGATATCTTCAAATTAGTCAACTACAGAACAATCTATTCATTAGATGTATGACAAGGGTTAATATTTTCTCATACTTCAAAGGCATATTATTGCCACAAATGTTTAAAAGAATATAATCCATAACCACATAAGGGAGGAGACAAATAACACTCTTATTTTTAGGTTTAATATTTGCAACCAACTTTTGATGGATGATTTTAGTATAAAATTATTTATATTTTTGTTGGATCATTAGGGAAAATTTACATAAAAATTGGGTCTCCTAAGGATGACATCATCAAATTTTTGAGTTATCAAAATTGAATTAAAAGATGACATCAACCATTATGGTGACATCATCCAAAATAAAACTTTTTAAAATCTTATGAATTAACTCATGATGGTTAATGATGGTTAATTTAACTATACATATTGTAATACCCCTCCATTTTGCTTCTTGTTCAAGTTGTTTTATGCTATGTTTGGTTGCAATTACTTTGCTTCTGGATACATTTTGTTATAATGTTTTGATCGTTACCATTGAGCGACAACCATGATTGTGAGATGTAGTTATCTGATTATTGTTTCACATGCATTATAGATTAATGTTGTTGTAGAGTTAACATGAGATGTTATTATGAGATTATTGGATTATGATGAAAGTGTCAGTTTCGATGAGTGTATTGGTGAAGAGGACGAGTTCGCATCACTCGCTTGCGAGCGCCCTACGAATCTGTAATTCCTTTTTTACGGTGTGTATTATATGCTGGATATATTGTATGATGTTGTTTACTTGGTTGCAGGATTGCAGGTACATGACATCGACTCCACCTGGTTTCACAGGTTTGAGCGTGTCGATCCAACGGTTAAGTTGAACGGGAGATAGTAGCTAGGTAACATGTGTCAAGTTTACACCCTAGCCTTAGTGTGTCATCAGTTGTGTGTGTCGAGTCATTGTCTGTCTTGCTTTGATGTTATTTAATTCTGAAGTATTCTTGATTTGGAAATAGATATTTAGAATAATTGCTTTTAAATCATGTTGATGGTTATTTAATTTAAATAATGCAATGTGGATAAAAATTTATACTTAAATTAATTAATTATATTTAGTTTATTTAATTAATTAAATTTGATCCAAGGGGTTGAATTTAGTTATTAAATAATTAAATTAATTAATTAAACGTGATGCAAGATAATGCAAGGAAATAAAATAATTAGAATTAATTTTGGAATTTAATTCCAACGTGTGAGAATTTAATTAGAAATTGTAATTAAATGGTTATTTGGAAAATTGATTGCAACTTTGGAAATTAATTTATTATTTCAAATTGCATTTTAAATTGAAAGTGGGTTTTTTTGAAAAGTGAAATTGAAATATCTAATTTGCATGTAATGTGAATTAGGGTTGTAAATATTGAAATTGAAATTGAAATATCTAATTTGCATGTAATGTGAATTAGGGTTGAATTAGGTATTTTTGATTTATAAGAATATATGTTTTAATTTTAGGGCAAGAGAGTTTTTAGAAAAATACATTTTTACAGCAAGGAAAAAATTTTGGAAAATTTGCACAAGGGTTTGAAGAAAGTTTGATTGTAGAATTGATTGAAGGAAAGATTATTTGCATTTGTTAGATTTTGGATTGGATTCATTGGAGGATTGAAGAAAATTCAGGAAATCTTTGGCGGAGGCTTGCATCAAAAATTCATCTCTTCCTGTAGCTTCTTGTACCAGGTTTTCCTCTTTGTATTTTATTGTTCTTGATTGTTTTTTTTAAAATAGTAATGATTAAAGATTTGTTTGTTAAATCTATTTTAGAAAATAGATTTGATATTAGAAGAAAAGAATTAAATAAATTTTCAGACTTTGCTTGTGAAAATTCTTGAGTGAAAATTGTGAAAACATTAGTTGAATTTAAATTATTTGGAGAAATTGATTTTATTGTTATTGAAATTAAACATAGAGATTGAACAAGGCATTTAGAATATTTTTAGAAAATGAAACCCTCTGTTATTATTAAAAAACGGATTTTAAAATCTGCAGTATAGTTATATTTTCATGGTAAAATGGTCTGATTGCGTCGCCTATAACTTCACTTTCACAAACTGGGTTTTTAGGAAATTTAAAGGGTTTTTGCATTTTAAAATGTTCTTACTCCTGTCCAAAAATGGGAAGTACCCAGATCGTATTTCTTGAGTTATGCTTGAAACATGAGACTGCTATTATATTATTTTCCCATGACTGTTCTGAAAATAAAATAATAATAAATTGATATTTATAACTATTAATATTTTAGGTATTGTTAGTATAATATTAAAATATTATCTAATAATATTTTATATTATAATTTATAATACTAAAGTATTATATTTATTTATATTATTTTAAATAAAATTTGTATATTTGATTAGTGGAATTAATATTATAAACGTATGGGGAAATTATTGTTTATTTTAAAATGACATGTTAAAGTTTAATTGAAGGAGTTAAATATTTGATTTAGATAATGCATAATTTAAAATTTAGTTGTGGAATTTAAATTCATGTGTGAAAGGTCCACTTATTAATTTGATTTAATTGGATAAATATATATTTATATTTTGGAAAATTAGTGATAAGGGATATTTTATTTTGAATTAAACAATTTAATATTCTGTAAAGAATAGAAGAAATGTTAATGATTAAATATATTTAAATATATTAATTTATATTTAGTATATATATATTGAAGGTATATATCCATTTGAGAGAATAAATAATATTTTATATTATTTTATTCTGTTGTTTGTAAATTGGGTATTATTAGTGTTCTAAAATAAATGATTAGTATGTGTAGAAAATGTGTAGAGAAAGATGTTTTTTTTTTAATAGAAGTAATTAATTGATTTAAAAGGGAATATTTATTTTGTTAATATGATTGAAGAAAATATATTGAGATGTATATATATATATATATATATCCATGAGTATTTTCAATCAGTATTTACCTTGTTTTATTTAAGTGTGTGTGATTTAGTTTTGCATGAAGAATTTAAAAGATAAGTTTTGAATGCGTGGTCAAATAGACAAGCCAAAAGATATTTTCATTCATTGATGAAATTCCATGTTTGTAAATAGGATAGTTGAAGAGACATAAATTCCGGATAGAAAATTGAAAAGATTGTTTGCAATAGTGTTAGTTTGCATTAGAAGTAAATTTAGGAAATATCTCTATTGAAAAAGGCAAATAGTTATTAGGTTATATTTCCATAGAACAAATTAATCGTTGTGATTGGAATATTAAAGAATCTATATAATTGAGTTTATTAATATATATGTTTGGTGTATATATAATATGGAGCATGTAAAATATGTTAAGGGTAAATTCATTATCGTATTTCGTTTTTATAAGATGTATGCAATGTATTATTGAATAGAGATTTAAAAATGGATTGATTAGTGTATATGGAAAATGGATAGAGAAACAATATGTTATTATATTAAAGTGATTGAATGTGTTAAATAGAAAATTGAATGAGATGTAAGATTTGGTTAGGAAATGGAAAGAGTTTACTTGCATGGATTTGTGTCGATTTAAAAGTAAATTAAGAAGTTGTTTTATTGATGATGCAATCAATTATGTTATTTATTAATTTCTTTTTGTTTAATTGAATCGTTGTGATTGGATTATGAAAGAGATATGGATTTAGTATATCAAAAAGTAGTATCTTCCTCATGCTTATCTTAAAGGATTTAATTCTTTGTATTCAGTAAAGGGAAGTAAGTTTAATTGTCTTAGATTTCCAATAATGAAAAGGGAAATAGGGGTTATGATTATTTTAGATGATCTACTTATCATGTCTTTGACTTTGTCAACACTACCTATTGAATGAGTATGGATTTAAGAAATCCAAATATTATATTTGATTGATGACTTGAATGTTTTTGTTGCTATGTCGTCAAGTTGCATTGTTGGTTTTGGGATTTAGTGTTAGTCCTAAATTATAAGTCTTCCAGAAGAACTTAGAGGATAAGAGTTGTTGAATCTTTGTGCCATCCAGTTGTTTCCCTTGGGTAGTGCATGGCATCTTTTTAGTTTTACTCGGTTTTCATGAATGGGGATGTTTGCACCTCTTTGGTTTAGGAGCGGATTATGGGATCCGTGTCTCCTTGTATGGAGTGACCTTGTTATGTGGTTTCATCTTGTTGCCTCCTGTGAAAGGAGTGGACTATGTGTTGTTGCCTCCAAGATGTTGGAGTGAGTTCTATTATTTGTATCCTCCTTGTATTGGAGTGGATTATGATGCCCAGTTGGTATGCACTTGTGTTTCCCTTGGTGGATTGTTTGGGTGTGTGTTGTCCATTAGAAGAGTGGCTTTTGTTAGGGGCCGGAGCCCAAAGTGGTAAACCGGGTAACCTTCAAAAGTGAGTTAATCAAGTGATAATTAAATTAATGTACTTAGATGATTAGGATGCAGTTCACACTAATCAAGATAATTTAATTCTCACTCATAGACACAAGGGCTTGTTTAGACTTGGGATGAGTGAGAAGGCCTGGAATGGTAAGATCAACTATCTAGTTCTTACGAGAGGTAGTTGATTCCGCATGAGTGAGTATGAGTGCCGGGATTCGGTTGAGGCCACCAGGATTACTTGTGCCGGAGCCTATGAAGAATGCCCAGAGGAGATCTCATGACAAACCTTGCGATGACACTCTATCTATGACAACTGTTGTTAATTGTTTTATATGTATGGTTTTGTGAGCATACTTGATCTATTTTATGTCTGGAAGCAATGTGACCTATGTCAGTGATGTTGGAGTTGTACTTGCATTGTACTTGATGTGTACATGTATGGTATTTGATTTGTACTTGCATTGTACTTGATATGTACATGTATGGTATTTGATTTGTACTTGTATTGTACTTGATTTGTACTTGTATTATACTTGATGTGTACATGTATGGTATTTGATTTGTACTTGTATTGTACTTGAGTTGTACCTGATTCGTACTTGTATGGTGAATGAGTTGTACTTGTTAATTCATTTGGTTGGTTATAACAGTATGAGTCAGTATGAGTCTGCCTTTGGTTAGAGGTAGTAGATCTTTGTCCATGTTACTTTGTTACTATCTCCTAGCATGGGGGGTGGGCCTTCGGGTACCACATTGGTTGGGTGGAACATGCACCAAAACCGTTGGGTCCCCATCTATCTTCAGTACTTGGTGGCGAGACATCCAGATGGACAGCTCGCGGTTCTTGTTGTAATATTCTAGTTGTATATGATACTTTATCCTTCTTTTGTAAGAGGTGGAGTTATGTAATCGTAATACATTTGTACTACTGCCTCATTCTGGGAATGAGTGATGTAACTATTGGTTTAAGATAATGTTTATGAGATTGTATCTCGGTTGATTATCTTTTTATGTTATGTGATATTCTTATGATGTATGATGGTGATTTCATAAAGTTCATAAGGCTATGGTTATATGTAATATGTATGTGTGGGTTTATGTAATCCTAACCTTGTAGCCTTAGAGGTTGTTGTTAATTGGTAAGTGAATGTGTATGTTAAATGCACTTTATAAAAAAAAATGGTTCGCTTATGATGTCAATTGCAACTTCCTTTAGGGTTACTTGGCGGGGCATTACACATATCCTATTCTATCTCATTCATCTTTCTAAATATAAAATATTCTTTTTGTTTTTTATATTTATATTCTTAAGTTCTATTATAGAAATTATTATTATTTTTTTTAAATATTTTCATTTTTAAAACAAAAAAAATATATTAAAAACATTTCAAAACTATTTTAACATAAAGTTTCCTAAAAATATTTTAAAATTTTGAGATGAAATTAATTTGTAATAAAATTCATATGTGCTTCTTATTTTATAAAATTATTTTTATGAAACAAACTCAATCCATTTTTCATTTTTCATTTGTTTCTGCAAGTTCAAGCATCATAAAAACTGGCTTAAAGGGAGCATATAAAAGTGAAGTGATCATTTCTTTATTTTTCAAGCACATCTAACTCCACACATAAATTATATGAATTCTTCTTCATTTTTCACTTATTTAAAATTGAATCGGCCTATTATACAACAAAAAAAATTCAATCATTCTATAACATATCATATATGATGGAGATTATTCTAAAGAAGTTGTATTGAAATTATTTTTAAAAATATTGAAGAAACTATAATGAAATTGTTCAAAATACTCTTAAAAATTCAAATGAAATAATTATTAAAAAAAAAAAAAATATCGGTCATCTTTTTGTCCTCTAATTTGTTTGTCCTTTATCCAATTAATTAGAGTGAGATTGTTTTGAAAGTCTAAATAAATGGATATTTTAAATTCAATCTCATTTTTTTCCTCCATAATTCAACTACAAAATTTTCCCTTTACAATTTTCCTCAAAATTTCCCTCCATCATTCAACCTCACATTTTCCCTCAATTTTTTCTCTCTACATTTTTTTTAGTAAACTTATTTAAATTTATATAATTCAAAAATGTTATCATATATTTAAAATCATAAAACTTGTTATAAACATATTTAACATAATAAATCTAAATCTATAATATAAAACTTCATTTAATATATAAAATTTGTAATACCACTCCATTTTGTCGTTTTGATTGAATAGTGTTTTGCTCTTTTATGTTGTACTTTCTGTTAGTACCTTGACTATGGTACCTGGCTGTTATTTGTTTGCTATCTATAAAGCGACGTTAATGTTATCTTTATGTCATGTTTTGAATTAACATAAATGGATATTCAAATTAATGATGTTTATGCTTTGGATTATATTAATATGTTAGATTTGTCAGTTAGTTATATTGTATTGGTGAAGGGGATGGTATCACATCACTTGTTTGTGAGTGCCCTGCGATTCCGCGATTTCCTCTTCACGGTGTGTTTTAATTATGACATGTTTATGCATGTGGATATACTCTTTGTTCACAGGTTGACAGGTACAGGACATCGACTCCACCTGGGTTCACAAGTTTGAGCATGTCCATTGTCCAACGATATTCGATTGGGAGATAGTAGCTAGGTTTTCCATGCCAAGTCGTCACCCTAGTCATAGTGTGTCATCAGGTGTTAGTTGGGTTGTGTTGCTTTGAATATTGTTCCCTCTCTTCGATTATTCAATTTCAAGTTGAAAAGGGTAATTAAATGGCTTTATGTATTTAAGTGGTTGATTAAATTAATCTGGTAATGATGTTAGAAATGTTATTTAATTTATTAATTAATTTAATTTAATTAATAAAATGATTTAATCTTGGATTAAATTAATTTTATTGATTAATTAAATTGATGATGTTTAAATTAGATAAGTATTTCCTTGTGAAATTATGGATATAATGTTTGAAATTGAAAGGATTAAATTGGAAATTTAGAAAAAGAATTTAAATTGCATTTTTATAAAATTTTGAATTCAAAAATTGGAAATAGAGATATTTTGAGATATTTTCTGTTTTGTTTTAGAAAATTGATTTTGGTGGTTGAATGAGATATTTTTGAGAATTTTATTTATTATTTGAATTTTCTTCATAAGTATCTGTTTTCAACAAGCATGGGAAATTGGAGAAGAGTGAAGGGAAGAAGATTTTTGCATTTTGTGGGTTTTGGATTGAAACTGTAAAAATTTGTGGAGCTAAAGTTGGAAGCTGAGCACGGTCTAGATCTCCTCACAAACTCAAGGAAATTAGGTTCATGTCTTAGAAATTGGTTGCTTTGAGATTTTAAATTATATAAGTTGTTATTGGAAATCATGTTGAAAAATGCAAAAAAAACTTGATCTATGTTGAAAACCTCATGTTGAATTGTTTTGGCAAATCAAACCTTTGCTTTTCTTTATTTGGTTTTTCTCAAGAAAAGGAAATGAAATGTGTTCTTGACTGAAAATGATCTTTTTAATTATTATTTCCTCAATTAATTATATAAATTCCTTGTAAATATATAAATATATATACATATGTATATATATATTTAATATATTTCATTTTGGTTGGGTTGGAGAATAAAGACCTTGTTTTTATTATTTAAAAATCAGATTTTTGGGGGAAAATCTGTAGGGTTGGAATTTTTTGTTTTTATAAAAAAATAATAATAATAAAATAAAAAATAAAACTTTATTTTTTGGAGGGAGGCGCTAGGGGCTCACCTCTCCATCGCGCCCCCATGGGAGGCATGTGGGGAGAGAGCCGCGCCCAACACAGACTCCCCCGACCGTCCTGTGGGTCGGCTGCATACACAACCGCCACCCACAGTTGGGGTCGGTGGTGTTTACACCATCGTGCCCAACTGTGGGGTTCGGCGGTGGATGCAACCTGCCACCCAAGCAAACACCGCCCTCTCAAAAAATCGTGGCCTGAGAAAAATGTCGTCGCTTCTGCCACCCTGTAATACCCCTTCGTTTTGCTTCTCATTTCATGTTGTTTTATGCTTTGCTTGGATTGCAGCTACTTTGATACTGGACACAGTTTTATTATGATGCTTTGATCGCTACTTTTGAGCGGCAACTATTATTGTGTGATGTGACTATTTGATTTTATTTCACATGCCTTGATGAATTAATGATGTTAGTAGAATTATCTGTGATTATTTATGTGAATATTGCTTATGACGTTAGTGTCAGTCTTTGATGAGTGTATTGGTGAAGAAGACGGGTTCGCATCACTCGCTTGCGAGCGCCCTACGAATCCGAGATTTCTTCTTCACGGTGTGAATTATATGCTACATATATTATGTTGTTTACTTGATTTCAGGTTGCAGGTACATGACATCGACTCCACCTGGTTTCACAGGTTTGAGCATGTCGATCCAACGGTTAAGTTGAACAGGAGATAGTAACTTGGTAACATGTGTCAGGTCTACACCCTAGCCTTAGTGTGTCATCAATTCTGATTATTGAGTCATGTTGTATCTTATTTGATGTTATGTAATGTGTTGAAAAGTGTTGTCTTATTAAATAGGTTCTTTTAGAAAATTGCATTGGCTAGAAGAAATGTTTATTTTTATATTATATTAATGTTATGCTTTTTGGTTATAATTAAAATGATTATTGAAATTAAACTTAAATTACTTAATTAATTAATTTAAATCTCAAGGATTAAATTTAATTATTAAATAATTGTAAGTAAGCTAATTAAAGTTAAATTATTTAATTTATTAAATTTAAATCTCAAGGGATTGGATTTAATTATTAAATAATTGAAAGTGTGTTAATTAAAGTTAAAGTATTTATTTAATTAAATTTAAATCCCAAGGGATTAAATTTAATTATTAAATAATTGTAAGTATGTTAATTAAAGTTAAATTATTTATTTAATTAAATTTAAATCTCAAGGGAGTGGATTTAGTTATTAGATAATTTAATAATAATTAAGGAAGTGTATTTGATTGTTAAATTAAATTAAATCAAAAAGGGAATTATGAGAAATTGAAATTTTACTTTAAAGTCAAAATTAGGGCCTTCCAAAAAAGGGGAAATGAAATTAACTTTTAAATTCAATTTCTTGCATTGAATGTAAATGAGGGTTGCATTAGGTTATTTTGGAATTTTGAGGAAATGATGTTTTATAAGATTAGGGCAGAAAAATTTGGGGATTCTTCTTCCTTCTTTTTTTTTTACAGGTATGAGTTTTTTGGAGAGGGTTTGCACATGAAAGTTTTGGAATTATTTTCTGTTTGGAGAATTAAATTGAAAGGAGAGAAAATTCTGTGAAGAAGGTGGAGCTATTGGATCAAAGCTTGCTGGAGATTCTTTGCATTGTGGAAAAAGAATTGTGTGGAGTTCAAAGGAAATTCTGCATCAAGAATTTTGGCAATTTCCTGTGGGTTCAATAACCAGGTTTTCTTTTATTTCTTTGTTTTATTGTTCCTAGTTTAACCTATTTTCTAAATTATAAGAAATTTGCAAATGGGTGATTTTTCTTGAAACCCTAGGTTAAACTACAACATTTTGGTATTCAGATTTGTTCTACAAAATGCAAACCCTTTTAGAAAATTTGTTGAGAAATTCAAAATCAATGTATTACTTTTCCTTGTTTAAATTATTTGAAAACATGGAAGGATGGCTTCTTTTGGTTTTCAGTTTATAAATCTCTTATGCATGAGATATCTATTGTTTTGTCAATTTTATTACTGGTTTTTAAATCTATTTTCTTCAATTTCACCAGTAGATGAAATTCTGGAAAAAATATATATATATATATGTAAATATACATTACATATATCATATTTTAATATGATATAAATAATCTATATTTACATATATATAGATTTTTTTAATTTCACTGTGTTATTATATTATTTGTAAATATCGCTGATACGGCAAGAGTACGAAAATTCGTACTGCGTACGAAATTTTCTTGGAAAATTTTTATTTGAAAAAAAATGTTATGTGTGGGGGGGTTCGGCCCCCCACTATTTTTTCTTTGTACCAGTGGGTACGCAGTACCCACTGGGCAGTGCGCCCACTACATGGGGGGACGCACTGTCCCATGGGGATTGCGGCCCCCATAGGCACTGCCGGCCGCTGTACTTAAAGTCAGTCGGCGCGGGCAGGACTATGGACTGCGCACAGTGGCAGGGCGTACCGTCCGACCCTGTCACTTTTTATTTTGATTTTTGTTTTTTGTTTTTTTATTTATTTTAATTTTAATTTTTAATTTTTTTTCGTTTTTGGTTTTTAAAAGTAGTTTTTTTAATTTTAATTTTTATTTTTATTTTAATTTTGTTTTAATATTTTTTTTTATATAATATTTAATATATATATATTATGTATATGATATATATATATATTTATTTATCTTTATTAAAGTTTTTTTTTATATAGTTTATTTGTTGGATCAAAATGAGAATAGGAGTTGTTCTTTTAAATAGCGGATATTGTTTTTAATATATGATGTTTCGCTTGTAGAAGTTCATATTTATTACCTTGTCAACATAGGAACATTTAACAACTTAGACAACTAATTATAGTTGAATTTATTATTCTCATGATTTGATTCAGTTGTGGAAATTATGTATTTAATGAAAAACTTATTGTTCAATGTAAATTCTAGAATGGTATAATTCTTCTTTTTGTGAGAAACATCAGTTAGGAACATGGTTTTAGGATAACCAAATATAGTATTTTTCTTTGCCAATGCACGATTATATTGATTCCTCTTTTAATGATTACTTTGAGAATGGGTGTTTGAGGTTTTAATTGTAAAGTCTTCCAGTAGATGTGGGTCATTCCCTTGTTAAGTTATTGTTTGATTTTCCCTTGGGTAGTGTTACAAGTGATTTGGTTTCCTCCTTGTGTAGAAGTGGGTTTCTTTATTGTTGCCTCCTAGAATAGGAGAGAATTTTTTGTTTAGTCCTGTAGCACTTGAGTTACCCTTGGAGTTTAGATTGTGTAGTGTGTTATCCAATTAGAAGAGTGGCTTTTGTTAGGGGCCGGAGCCCAAAGAGGTAAACCGGGTAACCTTTAGAAGTGATTTTAACAACTGAAAATTAAAGTAATATATACTTAGATGATTAGGATGCATTTCACATTAATCAAGATAAATTAACCTCACTCATAGGCACAAGGGCTTGTTTAGACTTGGGGTGAGTGAGAAGGCTTGGAATGGCAAGATCAACTATCTTGTCCGTACGAGAGGTAGTTGATTCCGCTTGAGTGAGTATGAGGGTCGGGATTCGGTTGAGGTCACCAGGATTACTTGTGTCGGAGCCTATGAAGAATGCCCAAAGGATATCTCATGACAAACCTTGCAATGACACTCTGTCTAGGATAACATTGTGTTATGTTGTGTGTATGGTTCTTTAGCACACTTGATTATATTATATCTGGAAGCAATGTAGCCATGATTTGAGATAGACTTATATTGTGCATATGTGTGGTTGAGTCAGCTTGTGTCAGTTTGAGTCTACCTTTGGTTTGAGGTAGTAGGTTTCTCGTCCATGTTACTTTGTTACTATCTCCTAGCATGGGGGGTGGGCCTTCGGGTACCACATGGTTGGGTGGAACATGCACCAAAACCGTTGGGTCCCCTTGATCTTCAGTACTTGGTGGCGAGACTTCTAAATGGACATCTCGCATTTCTTACTTTTAATTCTTGTACTTTGTATCTCATATTGTAATGATATTGATTTACCCCTCTTGTGTTATGAGGTGGACCTTGTAATGATCATACTTTTGTATTTTGACTCATTCTGGGAATGAGGATTGTAATAGATGTATGTAATAGATTTATGTAATGAATGTTTCGTTTATCTCGTATCTTTTTATGTTGTTGAATGTTATTACTTGAATTATTTACTTTCAATGTAAATTAGATGAAGTATGTTAATGGGGTTTTAAGTAATCTCAGTTATGTAACCCTAGGGGATGTTGTCAATTATAGTTGAACATGTGGGTTTAATTCACTTCTTTTAAAAAATAAATTAGTACGCTTGTTTAGTGAATTGAAACTTCCTCTAGGGTTGCATGGCGGGGCATTACACACCCTGTGTAAAACCTACGTGGCCAACCCAGCCCTAAATCGATGAGCAGACCGAGGGAAAAAAGTGCCAAAGTTTTGTTAACTTTTTTTATAAAATATATTTTAATATATTAATATTATATTATATAATATTAAATATTAATATATATTAAATGATTAAATATATATTAATATTTAATATTTTATTATATAATATTTAATATTATTATATATTTAGATTAAATGATTAAATAAATATATTTAAAAGATACATATAATAATATTGATCAAATGATGTTATGATGCAATATGATTGGGAAATTTATAATGTTGTGTTTTAAGCGAACTATTGATTTTATTGAAAATAAATAAATTTAGATGGGGTAGTATATTTGTTTTAAGTAATACAAATATTAAGTTATGTTAAATTGTTTTGGGAATGGTTATGTCAAGTAGAGGAAATATTTATTACTTTAAAACGTTATTTTATGAATGGTGGAAATAAATTGTTATTTTATATTTATTTAAATCAATTAGAGTATGTGATATTGGATTCAAATTTCATCCTTGTCCAATGGAATCGTTATCTATTTTGTTGCATTAAAGCAATAAAGTACTAAATGTTTATTTTATTTTAATTACAAGCAATTAAGGATTGAATATTTGATTCAAACTTATGCTTATGTTTGAAAGAGACATTATTAAATTAGTTTTATTATGGCAATAATCTATGGAATTTTATTAAAAGAATTGGATTTAGGAAATCCGAAGCAGGTTTAATTCTTGATTAATTGTTGGTTTAAATATGATTCCTTCTTTTATCGCCTTGGGGAAATTTGTTCAGTAGGGATTTTCAGTTATGTGGGTTGTTGTATGATGTTTGTCAACCTATCGTGAATTCCTTGGGTAGTGCATGGGGTCTACTCAGTGTTTAACCCAGTTTCCACGAACGGGGATGTTTTGTGCCTCTATGGAAGGAGTGGTTAAGGTGATTTGTGACTCCTAGTAGAGGAGTGGCTTGTTATGGTTGTACCCCCAGTGTTGGAGTGAGTCTCTTTTAGGTTTCCTCCTAGAGTTGGAG
>CM021108.1:476975276-477197303 GCA_007115665.2 Sequoiadendron giganteum
ATGTGTTAGTTTGTGCCTAGGGGTAGATGGTCTTGGCTAGGATTCCTTGTTACTATCTCCTAGCACGGGGGGTGGGCCTTTGGGTTCCACTTGGTTGAGTGGCATGCACCTAAATCCATTGGGTTCTTTCTTCATGTTCATATGGACGAGACTTCCAGTTGGAGAGCTTGTGGGATTCAGTTTCAGTTCTTACTTATTTCATTTCAGTTGTTCTTGTGATTTATTACCCCTCATTTGTTATCAAGGTGGAAGTTGTAATTGTAGCCTTATTTATTTTTCTTGCCTCATTTGGGGAATGAGAGATGTAATCTTATTGTTTAGTTGTGAATAATGAAATTGAAAGTTAGCTCTTATGCTTTGATGTATTTATCTTATTTGGAATGTATGTGTTTAATTTCATAAGTAAATAAATGATATGGTTTAGATTCATGTTTTTTGTTGAGGTTCTATATAATCTTTGTCTCGTAATCTTAGAGGTTGTTGGCAATGGGTATTGAACTTGCATGTTAGTTATACTTAAACAAAAAAATAAAATTAGTCTATTTAAGTAGTTAATTGCAACTTCCTCTAGGGTTGCGTGGTGGGGCATTACACATGGTATCAGAGCCTAGGTTTAAACACTGGGTACTCTAGGATTATGATGGACCCATTAAGCTTTTAGCTGTAGGCTTTTAAGTTGTGTACCTTGCCTAATACCTTGACGTGTATGTGGAGGATTATGCCTCCTAGACGCGAAAGAGGTAGAGGGCGTGGTCGTGGCCATATAGGCGATCGTGGTGGGAGTCAACATGACTCTCCTCCTCGTGTATCAGTTGTTCCAGATCAGGAAGAACATCAGGCATCTCAATATGCACCAAGGGTCGGTGATCATCAGTAGGATCAAGTAGGGATTGAGGCTACACATAGAGCACTTGAGGAGGCATTGGCACTCCTTAGTCCGCGATAGGTAGATGCATAGGGTAATCTTGGTGTGAGAGTAGTTTTGGTGCAGGCAGAGACAGTAGACTCAGTGCATATGATGGATTTACTTAGGGCACGTCCACCTTTATTTGATGGAGTAGGAAGTCACTTAGAGGTTGAGACTTGGCTCATTGACCTCGATCGATGATTTTCTATGCACCCATATGGTAGTAATACCAAAGCATGGTGCACTATTGTGCATCTGCAGGGACTCACGTCCACATGGTGGAGACTAGAGGAGCAGAATCTCCATACTGATATTCACTCAATATCTTGAGAGACCTTCCTAGAGTGGTTTAGAGGCTATTTCTTATCCGACCACTGGCATCACCACTGAGGAGATGAGTATCACGCCTTGAGCTAGATGGAATTATTGGTAGCAAACTTGGCTATGGCACTAGGAGACCACATTGATGTTCAGTATGGTAGTGGTTTAGCAAAAGAGTTTAGTCCTCAAGGAGGTCAGCCTCAAGGAGGTGCACCTTCTAGATCTCAGCAGGGACCATCTCCGAGTGGTCAACAGCAGCAACAGGTATCACAAGGGAAACATAAAGGTTTCCAACCAAGGTAGGGGGACATAAATTGGAGGCGTGCGAAACGCTACAATTTTGATTAGCCAGTCCAGAGTTCTCAGCCTGTGGCTAACTGGGGTAGTGTGCAGTAGTCTACTGCACCTTTAGGAGGTAGAGGGGTTGGTAGTAACACGGGGTGTTACTCTTGCGGCCAACAAGGCCACTTGCTAGGGATTGTCCGCAGCGGAACACTTCTAGAGTTGGTCACTCAGTGCAAGATACTCGTCCTCAGGGGTTGAGGTTTTGATTTGTATGTAATTTGTATGAGGGATTTATATCCCTACTATTTGCAAGCTTCCAGGAGTAAGCCTAACCTTAGGGGGGGAGGATGGAATACCCCTCCATTTTGTCCTTTTGATTGAACAGTGTACTGCTCTTTTATGTTGTACTTTCTGTTAGTACCTTGACTATGGTACCCGACTGTTATTTGTTTGCTATCTATAAAGCGACGTTAATGTTATCTTTTGATGTGATGGTGTTTTAATATGATGTTATATTTATTTCATGTTTTGAATTAACATAAATGGATATTCGAATTAATGATGTTTATGCTTTGGATTATATTAATATGTTAGATTTGTCAGTTAGTTACATTGTATTGGTGAAGGGGACAGTATCACATCACTCGCTTGCGAGCGCCCTACGATTTCGTGATTTCCTCTTCACGGTGTGTTTTAATTACATGACATGTTTATGCATGTGGATATACTCTTTGTTCACGGGTTGACAGGTACAAGACATCGACTCCACCTAGGTTCACAGGTTTGAGCATGTCCATTGCCCAACGATATTCAATTGGGAGATAGTAGCTAGGTTTTTTGTGCCAAGTCCCTAGTCATAGTGTGTCATCAGGTGTTAGTTGGGTTGTGTTGCTTTGAATATTGTTCCCTCTTCGATTATTCAATTGCAAGTTGAAAAGGGCAATTAAATGGCTTTATGTATTTAAGTGGTTGATTAAATTAATCTGGTAATGATGTTAGAAATGCTATTTAATTTATTAATTAATTTAATTTAATTAATAAAATGATTTAATCTTGGATTAAATTAATTTTATTGATTAATTAAATTGATGATGTTTAAATCAGATAAGTATTTCATTGCGAAATTATGGATTTAATGTTTGAAATTGAAAGGATTAAATTGGAAATTTAGAAAAAGAATTTAAATTGCATTTTTATAAAATTTTGAATTCAAAAATTGGAAATAGAGATATTTTTAGATATTTTGAGATATTTTCTGTTTTGTTTTAGAAAATTGACTTTGGTGGTTGAATGAGATATTTTTGAGAATTTTATTTATTATTTGAATTTTCTTCATAAGTATTTTTTTTCAACAAGCATGGGAAATTGGAGAAGAGTGAAGGGAAGAATATTTTTGCATTTTGTGGGTTTTGGATTGAAACTGTAAAAATTTGTGGAGCTGAAGTTGAAAGTTGAGCACCATTTGGATCTCCTCACAAACTCAAGGAAATCAGGTTCATGTCTTAGAAATTGGTTGCTTTGAGATTTAAATTATATAAGTTGTTATTGGAAATCATGTTGAAAAATGCAAAAAAAACCTTATCTATATTGAAAACCTCATGTTGAATTGTTTTGGCAAATCAAACATTTGTTTTTATTTATTTGGTTTTTCTCAAGAAAAGGAAATGAAATGTGTTCTTGACTGAAAATGATCTTTTTTATTATTATTTCCTCAATTAATTATATAAATTCCTTGTAAATATATAAATATATATACATATGTATATATATACTTGTATATGTATGCATACATATATATATATATATATTTAATATATTTCATTTTGGTTGGGTTGGAGAATAAAGACCCTATTTTTATTATTTAAAAATTGGATTTTTTGGGGAAAATCCATAGAGTTGGAAGTTTTTGTTTTTATAAAAATAAATAAATAATAAAATAAAAATAAAACTTTATTTTTTGGGGGGAGGCGTTGGGGGCTCACCTCCCCGCCGCACCCCCATGGGAGGCGCGTGGGGAGAGAGCCATGCCCAATGCGGACTCCCTCGACTGCCCTATGGGTCGGCTGCATACACAGCTGACACCCACAATTGGGTCGACGGTGTTTACACCACCGCGCCCAACTATGGGGTTCGGCGGTGGATGCAGCCTGCCGCCCAAGCAAATGTCGCCCTCTCACAAAACCGCAGCTTGAGAAAAACACCGCCACCCTGTGTATTCATCCTCATGGGGGTGGTGAAGGAAGAGCTCCAATTGGCAGAAAAAAACCCCTGACCCCTTGGGGCTATAGCGCACTTGGAAGAAAAAGTCGGAAAAGAAATAAATATAGTGATGTTTCAATCCTTCGTCGACGTAAGTAGGAATAAACATCGTCGTAAATCCATTTTTTATTTTCTATCAATAAAAAGAAAGGTAATTAACCATGGCACGTTCACTAAGAAAAAATACTTTTGTATCCGATGATTTGTTGAGTAAAATAGATGATCTAAACATCAATAAAGAGAAGAGGATAATAGTCACCTGGTCCCGAAGATCTGCCATTGTACCCGCAATGATTGGTCATACCATAGCTGTTCATAATGGAAAGCTGCATTTGCCCATTTTTATAACAAATGGTATGATAAACCACAAATTAGGAGAGTTTGTACCTACTTCCATTTTTCAGGGACATGCGAAAAAGGATAAAAAATCAAAAAACGATAAAAAATAAAAATAAAATAAAAGCAACAAAAGAAAAAAAAGCGAGAAACAATTAAAAAAGTATCGTTGTATTATAAATAGTATACATTAATTCATTGTTGAGGATGAAGATGAAATTTATAAATAGGGCTTCAACTAGAAAAATACGAGCTGTAGCTAAACATGTACGTATGTCTTCTAATAAAGCACGTAGAGTAGCTCATCAACTTCGTGGTTGTACCTATATGGAGGCACTTTCAATACCGAATTGGATGCCTCATAGAGCATGTTATCCCATATTAAAAGTACTTCGTTCTGCAGCCGCAAATGCATATCACAATATGAATATAGATAAGGGCTCTTTATTTGTCCTTGTGGCTGAAGTGAATGAAGGTCCTATTTTTCAAAGATTTCGACCTAGAGCTCGGGGACGCGGCTATCCAATACAGAAACCTACTTGTCATATAAGTATTACATTGGAGGATTTAGATGACTCTAACTCAATTATGGTAAAAAAATAGAAACAAAATATCCAAATAGATGGAAGCATAATCCATTTATGTCGCAAATATACTACTACTTGCAAAAAAAGTACTAAAAAAAAATATGTATGGGAAACAAAATAAATCCACTTGGTTTTAGACTTGGTTTTACTCAAAACCATTGTTCCCTTTGGTTTGAAGAAAGGGATTATTCCGAAGATCTACGAGAAGATGAGAGAATATATAATTGCATTGAAAATTATGTACAACATATCAAAGGTTCGATAAATTCTAGTTATGGAGGAATTACACGTATAGAGATTCTCAAACAGACCGACTTGATTTCGGTAAATATATATATTGCATTTGTCAACTTGTTTATAGAAAAACAGGGCCAAGAAAAAAAGGGTAAAGAAAAAAAGGGTAAAGAAAAAAAGGGTAAAGAAAAACAGAGTGAAGAAAAACAGAGTGAAGAAAAACAGAGTGAAGAAAAAGATGAAGAAGAAGAAATGAAGCAATTAAGAAAGGAAGTACAAAATATGCTTGTACAAAGTATGCTTGATTCTGTAAACAGAGAACTTGTCATTTCTATAGAAAAAGTTGAGAAACCTTATAGAGAACCCAAAATTCTTGCGGAATATATTGCTCTACAACTAAAGGAGAGAGTTGAAATAAGAAAAATAATGAAAAAAGCTATTGAGCTGGCTGAAAAGGCAGATGTAGAAGGTATTAAAATACAAATTAAAGGTCGTCTTAACGGAATTGAGAGAGCTCGTAAAGAATCGGCTATGCAGATTACAATAAAACATTGCTTCAATTTCTATTAATTGATTAAAATAAAACAACACCAATGGGGCGTGGCCAAGCGGTAAGGCAGCAGGTTTTGGTCCTGTTATTGCGAAGGTTCGAATCCTTCCGTCCCAGGTGGAACAGTATTCTTCCGAAAAATCGGAAAAAAATTCTTTTTGATTTCTCATCCTTTCGTAGACTATACTTATAGAACGGAAATATGATTTCAATAAGATCTAAATAGAGAAAGGGATATTTTTGTGGTGTAAGATGGGAATACAGATGAAATTAAGATGGAGATAAAGTCTAATTTATGAAATTAGCCTATTGGATGTATGCTGGTCCTGCTCATATTGGAACCCTACGAGTAGCTAGTTCTTTCAAAAATGTGCATGCCATTATGCACGCTCCTCTAGGAGATGATTATTTCAATGTAATGCGTTCTATGTTAGAACGCGAAAGAGATTTTACTGCTGCAACTGCTAGCATAGTAGATCGCCACGTACTAGCACGTGGATCTCAAGAAAGAGTTGTGGATAATATTCTTCGGAAAGATAAGGAAGAACATCCTGATCTTATCATATTGACACCTACATGTACCTCTAGTATTTTGCAAGAAGATTTACAGAACTTTGTGAATAGAGCATCCATAATTTCTGATTCCGACGTCATTTTTGCAGATGTTGATCATTATCAAGTAAATGAAATTCAGGCAGCGGATAGAACTTTAGAACAGGTTGTTCGATATTATTTAGATAGATGTCATAGACAAGAAAAATGGGATCAATTTCTAACCGATGCGCCTTCTGTCAATATAATTGGAATTTTTACATTGGGTTTTCATAATCAACACGATTGTCGTGAGTTAAGACGTTTATTACGAGATCTAGACATCGAAATTAATCAAATAATTCCTGAAGGAGGATCTGTAGAAGATCTTAAAAGTTTACCAAAAGCTTGGTTCAATTTAATTCCTTATCGTGAAGTGGGTTTAATGACAGCGATGTATTTAAATAAAGAATATGGGATGTCTTACATATCTACAGCCCCCATGGGAGCTGTAGATATGGCGGAGTGGATCCGCCAGATTCAAAAAAATGTGAATACCTTGGCTCTTAGTTTATCGGGTAAAAGAGTGGATTATGAACCTTATATCGACGGACAAACTCGATTTGTTTCCCAAGCTGCTTGGTTTTCAAGATCTATTGATTGTCAGAATTTAACGGGCAAAGAAACAGTCGTTTTTGGTGATACAACTCATGCTGCTTCAATAACGAAAATACTTGTTCGAGAGATGGGGATTCGTGTGAGTTGTGCAGGTACTTATTGCAAACACGATGCGGAATGGTTCAAAGAGCAAATCCAAGGTTTCTGCGATGAAATACTGATCACAGATGATCATGCTGAGGTAGGAGATATGATCTCTCACATGGAACCATCTGCAATATTTGGTACTCAAATGGAACGTCATATTGGTAAACGTCTTGATATTCCTTGTGGAGTTATTTCTGCACCAGTTCATATACAAAATTTTCCCTTGGGATACCGACCCTTTCTAGGTTACGAAGGTACTAATCAAATAGCTGATCTAATTTATAACTCATTTGCTCTGGGTATGGAGGACCATCTTCTAGATATTTTTGGTGGTCATGATACTAAAGAAATAATATCCAAATCATTGTCTACGGATATAGGCCTAGTTTGGAATCCTGAAAGTCGACTAGAATTAAGTAAAATTCCTCGTTTTGCCAGAGAAAAGGTAGAAAGAAATACTGAGAAATTTGCACGACAAAAGGGGATTGAAACCATTACTGTCGAAGTAATGTACGCAGCTAAAGAAGCGTTGAATACCTAGCTAACTAGAACAAATAATTCTAAAAATGTATTGTAGAAATTGAGTTAATGACTATTCATAATTACATATCCATCTTGGATCAGATAAAGAGATCTATCTTATGATAAAAATTCGTCTAAAACGATGTGGTAGAAAGCAACGTGCGACTTGAACGACATGATTAGTTCTGTGGATTATGACATCGGCCATTTTGACTCGAAGATGCTCTTAGCTCAACATTTATCTCCTTAATAAGTAAAAGAGATAATATATCTAATATTATCTATCTGTTCTATAGATAGGGAGATCCTATTTAAACAATTCAATTATTACTCGAGCCGTATGAGGATAAACCTTCATATACGTTTTCCAGGGGGGGGGTAGGGGGTATCTTGTCTATCTAGCCCAATGAGCTACCAATCGAATTGTTGCAATTGACGTTAAGTCTCGAAGGGAAGGAAGAGCTCTTCAGGAATTGGGTTTTTATGATCCAATGAATAAGAATCAAACTAGTTTAATTTATAGTGATATTGTTCATTTTCTCGAATTAGGAGCTCAACCTACGGAAACTGTTCATGGTATTTTTCTTAGGGCAAAAATTGATCATTTTAAACGTGCTTTAAATTTATTCAAAAGGGGGGAGAAATAATGCGTCTACGTCTAGGTCCAATAAATTTATTAATAACTTTTAATCATATAAAATTTTTTTATTATACGCGTTTTGTGTCATGGTTGTTTTCTTATTATCCGTTTTTATTTCTCTTATTATATGTTCATTTCATGTATTTTACTGCTGTGCGATCTTATATAGAGAAGCACATAAAGAATCATTTTCAACGGGTATGGAAGAAATGAAAAAGATTAGAGTTGTTCCACCGAGAACGAACCGAATCGATGAAATAAAAAACAAAAAAAAGTTGTTATTATTTGATTTTTAATGAATAACGGCTTGATATTTCTAATAATTTTTCATCTTAATGTAGCGCCAATCCAACAAATCTTCCCAACATTTTGGGGTTGACAATATGCATAGTGCTTGAATATAATAAAAATGAGTATCTCCACCATGCATATTGCCAATATCGATATTTTTTGAATAGAATAAAAGTGAGTATCTCCACCATTCATTTTTTTGTGGTGAATTCGTTTAACGGATCAGAAATAACCTGATCCGGAAAGATCACTTGATTTGATTCAGAAATGGTAAATATAAATTATATACCCTCGATGCTGAAAGGTTCTATTTCTGTCGTTCAATCAGAACGATTGTTAAATCTGATATCGGTTGGAATAACTGCGTATTACATTTTAACTGTATCTTTCCAAATAAGGGTTGCTAACTCAATGGTAGAGTACTCGGCTTTTAAGTGCGACTATGGTCTTTTACACGTTCGGATGAACTACTCAATTCGTCTATACCATCGGTAAAATTAGTAAGACGGCGACTGATCCTGAAAAGTAAATAAAATGGAAAAAACAGCATGTCGTTCTAAGAATCTCAACTTTCTTTTTTGATCAGAAGCGGATTTTAGCCAAGGAATTCAATGCATGCATGTAAATGCATATTATTTACATGTGTGCATAATTTGTTTGAACAAATGGATTCTTTTGAAATAAGATCAAATAAATTTGAGAGTGCGAGTGATTAAGTCAAGTGAGTCAATGGATAAAGCTGGATGGCTTGAATCATAAGTAAAACCAGAGGAACGAGCTTCTGTTCCTCATTTCAACGAGGAATTCCCTTTACTAATCGGAAGTTAAGAGCCTTTTAGTCACCGATAAGGGAAGTTTTTCCCTGTAGTAAATCAGGGATTTCTACATCCACAATGAGTCCTAAGTACTCTGTTACAAATGTGTAAGAGAAATAGTGTACTGACTCATGGAATAGAATTCCATGAGTCAGGAGAGCGATCGGACCGCCAAAATAAAAGATTTTCGTTCTTCTTCATGACGAATGAAGATTTCTGTTAAAATTATCAGATAGAAATTTTCTATTATGTCCCGACTAGATCGCACCATGTATTATTTAATAATCCAAGAGGTTATTCTTGGGTCCGGGGTTTTTTACAAAAATGGATGAATTACAAAGAAATCAAAACAAACATAGATCTTGGCAACAATTCTTTTTATATCCACTTTTTTTTCGGGAAGATCTTTACGCAATTGCTCATGATCATTATTTAGATGGATCTGGTTTCTCCGAACCAACGGAAATTTTAGTTTCTCATTTTTTTAGTTTCCTAACTGTAAAACGTTTGATTCGTCGGATACGTAAACAGAATAATTCAATTAGTTTGTTGGGGAATTGCGATCGAAATCAATTTATTGAATGCAATAAGAATTTTTGTTCTAAATCGATACTAGAAGGTTTGACAGTTGTATTGGAAGTTTCGTTCGCAATGCGATCAAAACATTTAATAGAAGGAATGGATGGATGGAATAGTATTCGATCTATCCATTGCATATTTCCTCTTATGGAGGATAAATTACCACATTCCAATTATATATCAGATATACGAGTGCCCTACTCAATTCATCCGGAAATTTTGGTTCGAATTTTTCGTCGCTGGATCCGAGATACTCCTTCTTTGCATTTATTACGATCCATTCTCCATGAATGGAAAAATAGTTTTAGTCGAGAAAATTTGCAGAAAGCTCTAATTACACAGAGGGAAAATACGAGGTTCTCCCTGTTCCTGTGGAATTCTTATGTGTATGAATGCGAATCGTTTTTAGTTCCTCTTGTGAAACGATTTTTTAATTCACAATCGTTGTTATATGGATCTTTTCCCGATAGAACTCATTTTTTTAAAAAGATCAAACATATTGTTATATTTCCACGTCAAATTTCAACAAAAAAGATCTGGTTGTTGAAGGATTCTTTCATCCATTATGTGAGATATGGAGAAAGATCCCTTATAGCTATAAAGGGGACTCACCTCGAAGTGAAAAAATGGAGATATCATCTGTTTCATTTTTGGCAATACTATTTTCATCTTTGGTTTCAACCGTATAGGATACGTAGTCTTGAATTATCCAAGACTTATTCTTCTTTTTTAGGTTATTTTCTGCATGTTAAAATGAAACCTCTCGTAGTTAGAGCGAAATATTGGAATTGATTCACCGGGGAATCCGGTTTAGATTTCTCAATAAATAGTTCTATTGAATCTATCCATTCATTCCTTTCTTTTAAGTTCTTCTGGAAAGTAATTGAAAGAAATCTTTGACCATTTTATAACAATATTAGAAAATATCTTATTCAAAAAAATATATCTAGGGAGTAGTTGCTTTAAGGTCTCTCCCTAGATATATAAACAAAAGATTTCTCTCCTCTCCTATATTAAGATATTCTAAATTATATCAAATTGGAAAAGACCTAGAGTTAAAGATTCATCAATAGGTAACGTTGCCCCAATACCTAACCAAAGAGCTACTGCGGTACCGATTAAGAATACTGTTGTAGCTACTGGACGACGAAATGGATTTTGAAATTGATTCACATTCTCCAAGAAAGGGACTGTTAATAGTCCTGCAGGTACTGAAGCCATTAAAAGGACACCTAATAATTTATTAGGTACTGTACGAAGTATTTGAAATACGGGGAAAAAATACCATTCGGGTAATATTTCCAAAGGAGTTGCAAATGGATTTGCCGGTTCACCAATCATTGATGGTTCTAGAACTGCTAAACCTACGGTACATGCAATAGTACCAAAAATAACTACTGGAAAAATATATAAGAGATCATTGGGCCAAGCGGGCTCGCCATAATAATTATGGCCCATGCCTTTAGCTAATTTAGCCCTTAATACAGGATCATTCAAGTCAGGTTTCTTTGTTATTGGGATAAGTAGATTATTATGAATCTATCCCCCGAAAGAACCGGACATGTCAATTTGGATCATCCGGCTCGAGCAATAATTGAAATAAAAATAATGAACGGCGTATCGTTAGAATAAGTATAACTAAGAAGATTTATATAAAATTCATAATTTTTATTGTTTCGTATGCCCAGTACCCAAGTAAGCTCACAAATTAGATCATGATCAATATGCCTTTTGGATCATCTTATTCCTTGTAATCTGTGTTCATCTCGACTGCCACAATTTTTTTTTGCATACAAGGTATTAACTTGTTACTGATCTGGCCTTTTTCCTTCTTTAGACCCCTTCTTTTACTCCGATAGTTTACCCTATTGAAATGCAAGGGAAATGCATGCATTTTCATACTATGAAAAGGAAAGGAAAATTCAAGTAATAAATTGGACTTATGATATGTTATTACTATTACCTGGATCTCACGGAGCCTAATTCGGATTCGATCATAGAAATAACTCTCTTGGAACACAACAAAGTGCTCGCCTTTTACCCAGGTTTTAAACTTCCTATTTTTGGAAAGAAAATTGGGACAGAGACACATTTCGTGATGAATCTTTATATGGCAGATCCTAAAATTGATCTGCACGGCCTAACCAATAGTTCAAGTCACACACTCCCATAATCCATTTTCTCCATCTGAGATGAGTATCTACTTCAATTCTTTGTATTAAATAAAGAATACTTCAAAATTGAAAGGAGAAATCCGAGAAACATGCTTTCTTATTTCCCTATTTTCAATAAGAAATATTCGCGGCAATGATATATCGTAAAATAATAGGTTTTGAATACTGATTCAAAATGTATATTTCCTTTCTATAAAGGACCTGAAATACCTTGCTTGCGGATCATTAGAAAGTGCATTAACATAAATACAGCAGTAAGAAGGGGTAATATGAAAGTGTGTAAACTATAAAAACGAGTCAAGGTAGATTGACCCACACTAACACTTCCGCGTAATAACTCTACCAAAGGAGCTCCTATTAACGGAATGGCCTCAGGCACACCGGTCACAATTTTGACTGCCCAATAACCAATTTGGTCCCAGGGCAAAGAATAACCGGTTACACCAAAAGATACGGTTAATACAGCTAGATTAAATTTTTATAACGAAGTCTATCTTTCTTGAACAGATAAATCAGAAGTCGTTTACGTTTACCCACAATTTTCCACAAACCTCTTTGGGACAAGTAGTCTCTTCCGTGCAGGTCCAAATGTTCAGTAAGTCTTTTAATTCGACTGGTTAAATAACATACTTGAGATTCCACAGATCCTTTTTGTTCTCTAGGAATCAAAGAGGGGCGAACGGACAAATTTTTGATCATAAAAAAAATATTCCGAAGTTCAATATTATTTATTTAATTTAGAGTAAGAAAAAAGAATGAGATCCATTTCTTTTTGTTCATGGTCTATATATTCCTACGTTTCGATCGACTTTCTCTTCGGCATAGATAAATAAAATGCAACTTTCATAAAATAAAGTTACCAGCAAGATTTAATGTCGGAGTTTCTCCGGGATTATTCAAAAGAATGATGCACTTTGATCCTTTTCCATTGGGAAAGCAAAAAAAGGGATGACGGAATGATTTACAAATTCCCCATCTTTAAAAGAGGTCAGAGAGAAGGGCTGTAGTGGAACTAATTATAGAACCGCGTCCCTTCTGCCTGACCATCCTTCCAAGTATTTCTACCTCCAAGAGATAAAAAGATTCGGATTGCTCCTCTCTAGGGTCTTAGAGAGGTGTACTCTATTTGCTGATGTTACGCATCGGGGGGATCTACGGAGGGATCTACGGGGGGCCAAAATTCATCTATGGAGGGCTATGTCATATCTGGCATATACTTCTCCTCTGCTATGTACTTCTCCTCCTCTGCTATGGAGGAAGGATGTAAAGCTAAGCAAATTGCTTCTGCTCCAAGAACAGAAGACTGCGTAGGTTGTAAGAGGTGTGAATCGGCTTGTCCAACGGATTTCTTAAGTGTACGTGTTTATTTATGGCATGAAACAACTCGCAGTATGGGTCTAGCTTACTGATCCATAAAAAAGGAAAAATAGTTAGATCCATCCCATACATATTTTTCATTCTCCTTTTCTTCTTTCACTGATCAAAACCCATACTCGACCCAAAATTGAAAGCATGGGTTTTGATATCGAAAGTCTCTTTTCTCTTCATTATGAGTAATTTACCTTGGTTAACAATAATTGTTATTTTGCCCATATCTGCGGGGTTATTAATCCCATTATTTCCCCATAAAGGAAATAAAATGATTCGATGGTATACTCTAGGTATTTGCTTATTAGATCTACTTTTAATGACCTATATATTCCGTTATCATTATCATTTTGATAATTCATTAATCCAATTGGAAGAGGATTATAACTGGATAAATCTTATCCATTTTCATTGGAAACTGGGAATTGATGGATTTTCCATCGGACTTATTTTATTAACGGGATTTGTAACTACTTTAGCTACTTTAGCTGCTTGGCCAGTTACTCGAAATCCGCGATTATTGCATTTCTTGATGTTGGCAATGTACAGTGGCCAATTGGGATTATTTGCTTCTCGAGATATTCTACTTTTCTTTCTCATGTGGGAGTTGGAACTAATTCCTGTTTACCTCCTTTTATCCATGTGGGGGGGAAAAAGACGTCTATATTCGGCCACAAAATTTCTTTTGTATACTGCCGGTGGTTCCATTTTTATCTTAATGGGAGCTTTAAGTATGGGTCTCTATGGATCTCATGGGCCAACATTCGATTTCGAATTATTAGCTAAAAAAGATTATCCCATCACACTTGAAATACTATTATATTTAGGGTTTTTGATCGCTTATGCAATAAAATTGCCAATCTTTCCTTTACATACCTGGTTACCAGATACTCACGGGGAAGCACATCTAATAAATAAAATAAAAAATGGTTTCGTGTCCATTGGTGGTTTAACATTAGAAATTATAGAAATGACTCTGATATCTCTCATATAAGCATGGGGAGATTTGAAATGATTATAGAAATCATTTTTTGGATCTCCCATGAAAATAAATCGATATTAGTTATCGCTCACATCCACAAATATCATTCAAAATAATATGAATTTGAATCAATTTCGATCTTTATCTTACAAACATAATTTTCTATACGTTGATATTTCAAGAATTTCAATAAAATGAGATAGATCGAATTATCTCAAATAATTTGATCCAGAATTACTGGAACATTTTGAACTTATTAAGTTCTCACCAAAGTGGTTGGACCCAAGTCTTCTAGATTTTTCTGACGACGTAGAGGTCGGGTAACCAATTCAAGTACATCTCTTGCATTGGCAAACCCATGAATCTGGGCAAAAGTAAATTCAACTGACCATTTAGTACTAATTCCTCTTGCCTCTAACGGGTTAGCATGAGCCATTCCCGTGATAGCTAAATCGGGTTGTAATTCGCGTATACGTCGTATTTGATTCGAATTATCTGGTTTCTCCACAATTCGTGGTATTGGTACACGCATCTTTATACATGTATCTTGTAAAAGTGATAATTCAGCAGCTTGATATCGCTTATCCATATATGGAATGCCAATTTCATGAACAATCATTCCACATCTGATTAAGAATCTTGCTAGAGATACTTCTAGCAGATTATCTCCCATGAAAAAGACAGATTTACCACGTACCAAATCAAGATAATCCTTTAAGCTTTCCCATATCCGTTCCTCCCTTTCCTCCAAACCTTGGGGTTCAACACCAAATACAGGACAAATCTTTTCAATCCAAGCACGCGTTCCGTCTGGACCGATAGGAAAAGGAGCTCCAATTAATTGACATTTTTGGCGTCTTACCAAAGTTGTCGCTGTCCGACTCAAAAAAGGGTTAATACCACAAACATAAACTCCATCACCCAATGATGGAAGATCAGTATATTTTTGAGCAGGTAACCAACCTGATACCTTGATGGATTGACGTTTTAATTCTAGATTTAGTTGAGAAGCCACATTGGACGGCAAAGATCCAAAAAGAACTAAGGAAGGGTGATTTGCATATTCAACCAATTCCTCTTTTTTTCTAGAATGAAAAGTGAAAAAATTTTGTATAGTTTCTTTTCGTTCACGAACGGAGAATTCCGATTCTGGACAACGATGTGCCATCGCAGCTAACACAGTATCTTCTCCTTGAGTAAAAGCATAATCGAGTCCATTCGCTCTTGCCACTAGAATTGGGATTCCAATTTCCCATTCTAGTTTGGGTGCCATACCTTCCAAATCCATTTTGATTATCTCTGTAGTACAAGTACCTATCCATATGATCACGCTGGGGTCTCTATCTTTTCTTATTCGAATACAAAGCTTTTTTAATCCTTCATAATCATTCAATTGAGCCGAGATATCTCCTTCTTCCAATTCTGCCATTGCATAGCGAGGTTCTGCGAAAATCATTACTCCAAGTGCATTTTGCAGAAAATAACCGCATGTCTTTGTACCCACAACTAAAAAGAAACTATCTTCAATCTTTTGATATAACCAAGATACACAGCTAATTGGACAAAAAGTATGATAATTACCTGTCTCACATTCGACAGTGAGAGGTTCATCAATGTTCACTGACATAAATGATTATAACTATGTTGATTAAATCGTCGTAAATCCAAGTAAATTTTCCTTATTATTTTGATCTTTCCCCTCATCAATAGGATTCAGATAAAGGTCAGAGAGTAAACTGAATAATTCCCGATCTGGAATCTCCTTTGGCACAATACCTTCTGGTTGGGACAATATTTGATCCGCTATGTCTAAATAATATTCACATACATAGTTAAGAGATGGTTCGGATCCAACCATTTCAAATAAGGTTTTCCCCTTGACTCTCGAAACTCGAATATCTTCAATAAGAGGTAACACTTCTATTACGGGCATTGGACAGGCTTCTACATATTTATTGATAAGATCTCTTTTAGATGTACGATTTCCAACCAAACCTGCTAATCGGAGTGGATGTGTACGAGCTTTTTCCCTGATAGAAGCAGTAATACGATTAGCTGCAAATAATGCATCAAATCCATTATCTGTGATAATGACACAGTAATCTGCATAGTTCAACGGAGCAGCAAAACCTCCACAAACCACGTCACCCAATACATCAAATAATATTATATCATATTCGTAAAATGCATTTAATTCTTTTAACAATTTCACAGTCTCTCCTACCACATATCCCCCGCATCCAGCTCCTGCGGGTGGCCCCCCAGCTTCCACACAATCTACCCCTCCATAACCTTTATGAATGACATCTTCGGACCAAATATCCTCATAATGATAATCTTTGGACTGCAAAGTATCTATAATTGTAGGTATCAAAAATCCTGTTAGAGTAAAAGTACTATCATGTTTGGGATCACATCCAATCTGTAACACTTTTTCACCACGTCTAGCTAGGGCAATTGAAATATTACAACTAGTGGTTGATTTACCGATTCCGCCTTTTCCATAAACTGCTATTTTCATCTTTTGATCTCCTTTTATTTCTTTTTTATCTTCCGAATTTGTTATTAGGAAGATCTCATTTTGAGTTTTACTTTGCCTTATTTATATGATTGTAGCATATTACATTGTTTGGCCCTGCTTTTTTTTTAGCTCCCTCAAAACCCGCGTGGCCAAGAAAACTCGTGGCCGACCCAACCCTAAATCGATGCGCAGCCCAAGGGCAAAGAGTGCCAAAGTTTTGTTGACTTTTTTTATAAAATATATTTTAATATATTAATACTATATTATATAATATTAAATATTAATATATATTAAATGATTAAACATATATTAATATTTAATATTATTATATATTTAGATTAAATGATTAAATAAATATATTTAAAAGATACATATAATAATATTGATCAAATGATGTTATGATGCAATATGATTGGGAAATTTAAAATGTTAGTGTTTTAAGCGAACTATTGATTTTATTTTTATTTTTTAAAATTCAGATGGGGTAGTATATTTATTTTAAGTAATACGGATATTAAGTTATGTTAAATTGTTTTGGGAATGGTTATGTCAAGTAGAGGAAATATTTATTACTTTAAAACGTTATTTTATGAATGGTGGAAATAAATTGTTATTTTATATTTATTGAAATCAATTAGAGTATGTGATATTGGATTCAAATTTCGTCCTTGTCCAATGGAGTCATTATTCTATTTTGTTCCATTAAGGCAATAAAGTACTAAATGTTTATTTTATTTTAATTACAAACAATTAAGGATTGAATATTTGATTCAAATTTATGCTTATGTCTGAAAGAGACATTATTAAATTAGTTTTATTATGGTAATAATCTATGGAATTTTATTAAAAGAATTGGATTTAGGAAATCCAAAGCAAGTTTAATTCTTGATTAATTTCTGATTTAAATATGATTCCTTTTGTTATCGCCTTGGGGAAATTTGTTCAGTAGGGGTTTTCAGTTATGTGGGTTGTCGTATGATGTTTTTCAACCTGTCGTGAATTCCTTGGGTAGTGCATGGGGTCTAGTTAGTGTTTAACCTGGTTTCCATGAATGGGGATGTTTTGTGCCTCCTATGGAAGGAGTGGTTAAGGTGATTTGTGACTCCTAGTAGAGGAGTGGCTTGTTATGGTTGTACCTCTAGTGTTGGAGTGAGTTTCTTTTAGGTTTCCTCCTAGAGTTGGAGTGCTTGTATATCTATTTTGTATGCACTTGGTTTCCCTTGGTAATTGGTTGGATTGTGTGTTGTCAAGTAGAAGAGTGGCTTCCGATAGGCGTCAGAGTCCAAAGAGGTAAACTGGATAACCTTCGGAGGTGGTTAATCAAGTGATAACTAAAACAATACTTAGAAGATTAGAACTAACTTCTCACTAATCAAGATAATTTTGCCTCACTCATAGACACAAGGGCTCATTTAGACTTGGGATGAGTGGGAAGGCTTGGAATGGCAAGGTCATCTATCTTGTCTATACGAAAGGTATTTGATTCCGTATGAGTGAGTATGGGGCTGAGATTCAGTTGAGGTCACCAGGATAACCATTTGTGGGGGCCAGAGCCTATGAAGATTCCCAGAGGTAAACCCATGACGAACTGTGTGATGGCACTATGTCTAGGTCAATAGTTGGTACTTGTTCATTATGTGTATGGTTCTCTTAACATAGTTAATCTGATTTATATCTGGAAGCAATGTGACCATGTTGAGTTGTACTTGTGTGGTACATGTGATTGGTTGTGTCAGTTTGGGTCAGTAATGTGTTAGTCTATGCCTAGGGGCAGATGGTCTTGGCTAGGATTCCTTGTTACTATCTCCTAGCACGGGGGGTGGGCCTTTGGGTTCCACTTGGTTGGGTGGCGTGCACTTAAATCCGTTGGGTTCTTTCTTCATGTTCACATGGATGAGACTTCCGGTTGGAGAGCTTGTGGGATTTAGTTTCAATTCTTACTTATTTTATTTCAGTTGTTCTTGTGATTTATTACCCCTCATTTGTTATCGAGGTGGAAGTTGTAATTGTAACCTTATTTATTTGACTTGCCTCATTTAGGGAATGAGAGATGTAATCTTGTTGTTTAGTTGTGAATAATGAAATTGAAAGTTAGCTCTTATGCTTTGATGTATTTATCTTATTTGGAATGTATGTGTTTAATTTCATAAGTAAATAAATGATATGGTTTATATTCATGTTTTTTGTCGAGGTTCTATATAACCTCTGTCTCATAACCTTAGAGGTTATTGGCAATGGGTAGTGAACTTGCATGTTAGTTGTACTTAAACAAAAAAATAAAATTAGCCCGTTTAAGTAGTTAATTGCAACTTCCTCTAGGGTTGTGTGGCGAGACGTTACAAAATTTGTATAAAATAAAATATTAAGTATAAAATAAAATATCTAAAATTACTTGTACTTTGTCACTATTTATAAAACTATAAACGTATTTATTTAAATAAACTACATAACATAATAAATCTAAATCTATAAAATCATAAAGTTAAATATATATAAAATCATAAATCTATAATATGAAGTTTGATTTAATTATGTTGATAAATGTTATACAGTCACATCGGGGTGGGGATGAGAGCACTCATTTTTTCTACGTAAATTTATAAGAAAAAAAATTGAAATACCAAAAAGTAAAAATAAAAAATAAAACCAAAAAAGAAATTTGAAAAAACAAAAATAAAAACCAAAAAGTAATTATTAAACTTAGAAAAAGTGAGAAAATCACATGAACTAAAAAGAAATTTGAAAATAAAAAATAAAAATCAATTAGAAAAATAAAAATAAAAAAAAATAAAAAAAGAAATTGAAAAATATTGGAAACAATTGGAAGGAGAAAAACTTGGAGAAAATCACAAAAAATTTCAAACCAATTTTTTTTTTTATAAATTTAAAAATTTTAATGATGGAAGAAAAAAAAGTGAGAAAATCAAATAAACTATGGAAAGAGATATCCCTTGACTACTTTAGATATATATTTTTAAATATAAATATACTAGTATATAAATTTCATATAAAATAAAATATTAAGTATAAAATAAAATATCTAAAATTACTTTTACTTTACCATTTTTTGAATAAAAACAAATAATCAAGAAAAGAAAGTGAACTTGAATTTTTTATTAAATTATAATAGAAATATATGTTACCACTTTTTAAAGAAATGAACTTGAGTTTAAGATTTTTTAAATAAAAAATAAAAAATTAACAAAAGAAATAATCTAAAATGAAAAGTGAAATTGAGTTTGTCAATAAAAATATATGTTACCACTTTAAAAAAAATAATGGACTTAAGTTTTTTAAGGAATTATAATAGAAACATGTGTCTCCACTTAACTCATGTAGTTAAGTAATTTATATTTTTTATATTTAAATAAATTGTATTATTTGAGATAATATTTGCTTTTTTAGAGTTCTTTAAGAGGCCCATTTTTTATATGTAAATTTCCCCTAATAGATTCTTTGCTTCAATAGAAAGAAATTTTGTTTTTGCATGGTTGGGAATTAGCCTTTATTTCCCTTTGAATCCTTTAGTGTTTGGTTCTCAATCCTCCCTTGGAAATTAATTATATTTCAATGTTTTTTTTTATTCTTCCTATAAAGCTATTCAATGTTTTTTTTAATTCTTCCTTTCAATGCAAATGCAGATGGTTATGCGCCTAGTGCTTTGTGTTTTCTATTTGATTTTATGTGTGTTGGGCCTACGTGATTTGCATTGCTTTTTGGCTTTATTAGATCACACATCCTTATTCTCTATTCCTCCCTTGTGTTTGGGTATCCTCATGCATCAATTTCCCTTTTATGGCATGCAAATTACCCGATTGCATAGAAGTTTTTTTTAATTGTTTGTGTTGAGGCTTATTTGATGGACGTCCCTCTCTGTCTTGTTGGCCGATTTTCCCCTTGAGCTCATCTCTCTATTTTTTATGTGATTTGGGGAGGTTGGAAGTATGCATTGCTTGGTTTGTACTTGTTGTTTGCATGGCGTTCAACATTGGAATGATTATTTCGGCCTTTATTTGCAAATATTTGATTCTTATTTGGCTTTCAATTCGATTTTAATTTATTTACTTTGGTTGTTTTGCATGGTCATTTGGGTTTGTATTTTTTCATTTAGCATCACCAATAATAATTGTTTTTTAAGGGATGATAGGCGCACATCTTTCATAAAAATTTCTCTTGCATTAAGCTTGGTGTTTGAAATGGGTATGGTTGTACTATGTCACCCTCACTAGATTCCTACCACCAACCCTTTTGCATTTTGAATCTTTATCATGGTTGTGTTGCACTTGCTTTAGCTTATAGGGATCGATAGTTTTATGAGATTTATTTATGTCATTGTTCAATACTTATATTGATTTTTTTAATGAATTTCAAAAAGTTGAGCAAACTATTTAGAAGACTAGATAATCAACCCCTTTTTGTAAATCTGCATGTTCTTGCATTATGTGGATTGCTCTTATAAATCCAAGAATTTTCCCATTAACAACAAATCATTAGGAAATAATTATATAAAATAAATAAATGTGTATTATCATTTCTTCACAAATGAGCCGAGTAATTATCAAAGTAGTCTTATAGTTGCATTTGTTTATAATCTTATAGATCCTTGCATAACAAGAATATTAGTTATATTGGAAGGAAAAAGGTATGGAATAAGTTTCATAAAGATATGATTAGAATAGATGATAGGGTTATTTGTTATTGAAAATTGAAGGGTTGGACGGAATAAGTTTGAGGAAAGAATAAGGTAGAATAAACGATAGTTTAATAATATAGGAATATTCAATTAGGCTATTATAATTGATAAAGGGGGAAATCTAATATGAAATAGATATACATAGTTGTCTTATTATTTTGAAAGTGGTTTTATGATTATGATATGTTGTTTGTAGTTGTATATATATATTTATAGAATTAAATGAACATGTGTGCATTTAGAAAGGTAATACATTCTACTTCATTGTTTTGAATTGAAGGATAAATTTAATTGTATAGATCTGATGAATGGTTTAAGACTGTATATTGATGGAATGGTGTATTCTTAAAATTGTATGGTTTATATGTGTAATAGTTAAATTAGAATAAATAAAATGTGGAGTTTTCATGTTATGGTTGCCTTGTTCATTTTTGTGCTTGCATGGAGTAATGTCATTGGGTTTTAGAAATATTTAATGTGTGTGAGATTTTAAGGTTGATTCCTTTATAGTGGACCCCTGATGTGGTGTCTTTCTTTTGGATTAGTTTTGGATGAGGAGTGTTTATTCATTTTATGCATTGAACTCTTGTTGGGAGATCATGTTCAAACCCATAGTGTGAGTTACCTTGAATGCGATGTTTTGGGTTGTCAGTTTTCTTTTAGGCTTCCAAAGGTGGGAAAGATGTATCCTTTTATTGGTTTTTCACATGGACTTTTGTGAACTATTGTTCTAAAGCTCGATTTGATTTTGTGGGTTTTAGTTGTGCACTTGATAGTTGTTGTGTTATGGTGATCTAGCATGAGATGGTTATGCCTCACATGATACATTTGTTTTATTTTTTATTTTTGTGCAAGTGGCATGCCCATTTGTGATTTTGAGATTTGTTGCTAGCAGGGAGTGTAGCTTCCCATGGGGCCAGAACCCTAAGTGGTCTCCTGGGTAACTTGTGTGGAAGTTGAGTTAATCAAGTGATAACCTAATTAACAGTTAGGGGGTGGGTAGAAATCTCACTAATGAAGATAATGGATGCCTCTCTCATGGCTCAAGCACTTGTATAGGCTTGGGATGAGATAAGAAGGCTTGGAATGGAAAATCAACTACCTTGTCCTCAAGAAAGGTAAGTTGATTTCACATGTGTAAGAATGGGGGTTGGGGAATTGAGGTTGCCAGGGTAACCCAGGATGGGGGCCAGTAACCTATGAAGGTTTGCATTGGGTAACCCATGTCGAGCCATGTGATGACACACTACCCTTAGCAACCAAGTATGTTAGTAATTCTTCCACCCTCATTTTTCTTGTACCTTTGGAAGTAGTTGTTCTTATGTATCTTTGTCTTGTTGCCTTTGGATTGTGGAGTCATGTCAGCCTTGTCTCTTGACTATTTTTTTTTTTCTGTTGTGGGTCCTCTTATCATCTCCTAGCATGGGGGGTGGACCTTAGGTCCACATGGTTAGGTGGAACGTGTTATGTAGCCATTGGGTTTCCAAGTCATTTTTGGGAAGTGAGAAATGGAAGCAGATGCAGAGATTCCAAGGCTCCTCCTCATTTTTGTATTATTATTTTACTTGATGTACTCTTTTCGTTGATATAAGGGAAGCTTTCTATAATTTACTATTGTATCTTTTAAGTGTTGTATCTGTGGAAATATGCTCCACAATTGTAATATTGAACTATAAATTGATATGTAATAAAATGATGTATGTACTCTTTTCATCTCTATGGTTTATGGATGGTTGTATGTTTATCATTATGTTGTCTTGAGTAATGTATGTTTTTATCATTTAATTACTTGGATTTTATTTATAACCATGTTAATTGGTTGGGAACGCTTTCGAGTAATGCACCATGTAACCTCATGGGACTAGTTGGGTGTCGTTATGTAATTTTTTATTATTATTATTTTGTATTAGACTTTAGGAATTGGGTAGCACGACCCCCTCTAAATTGCAGTGCACCTGGTAAAAAATTTAGTGTGACCATTGACGCTAGCATGTGTCATTATGTAATTATCTTAATGTTGTATGTTTATTTAATTATGATTATTGTTAGTTGTTATCTTTAAAAAAAAATATGTTGTTAATTATTATCTTTATTTGTCCTTTGGGGTTTATGTGGTGGGGCGTTACAAAATATGGAAAAAACAAGTGGCAATCATTCAAATGATCGAATAAATAACACCCTGTTTGCAAATTGATATTGGTACAAACATAAAACAATTGGTGAGTTGTTTTTTGAAGAAACAAGGTGTTATTTAGTCATCCATTTGAATGACTGTCATTTGTTTTGCATATTTAGTCGACCATTGTTTCTCTTTAGATTTTGTTTTTATAAAACATGTAATGAAATAGAATAATTATAATTTAGGATCATAACTTCCAATTTTTTTATTAAATAAACTTGGGCCAAAATTTAAAGAGAAACAACGGTTGACTAAATATGTAAAAAACAAGCGGTGTTCATTCAATCAATCGATTAAATAACACCTTTTTTTTTCAAAAGTATCTCACCAATTGTTTTATATTCGTACCAATATTAGTTTGCAATGTTGTGATTGAAAAGGACTTGATTATTTAAATTGACAGTCATTAATCTATATAACTCTCTACTATTGACAGTACGAATTGAAAATAAATGTTGAGTTGATTTTGAACTAAAAGGGTCTTATTTAGTCAATCGTTTGAATGACCACCATGTTTTTGCATATTTAGTCGACTGTTGTTTCTCTTTAGATTTTATTTTTACAAACCATGTAATGAAATAGAAAAATTGCAATTTAGGATCAAAAATTCCAATTTTGTTATTAAATAAACTTGCACCAAAATTTAAAGAGAAACAACAATTAACTAAATATGCAAAAAATAAGTGGTAGTCATTCAAATGGTCAACTAAATAGCACCCTATTTGTTCAAAAGTAGGTCACCAATTGTTTTGTGTTCGTACCTATATCGATCTAGAATGTTGTGAGTGAAGAAGACTCGAATGTTTAAATTGATAGTCATTAATCTAGTTAACTCTCTGCTATTGACGGTACAAACATAAAATAATTGATGGGCTGCTTTTGAATAAACAGGGTGGTATTTAGTCGACCTTTGTTTCTCTTTAGATTTTGTTATTACAAAACATTAAATGAAATAGAATAATTACAATTTAGGATCAAAAATTCAAATTCTTTTATTAAATAAATTTGTCCCAAAACTTAAAGAGAAACAAAGGTCGACTAAATATGCAAAAAACAAGTGGAAGTCATTCAAACAGTTGACTAAATAGCACACTATTTGTTCAAAAACATCTCACCAATTGTTTTTTATTTGTACCAATATTGATCTACAATGTTGTGATTGAAGAAGACTCGACTGATTAAATTGACAGTCATTAATCTGTATAGTCTCTACTATTGATGGTACAAATAGAAAAAAAATTAATGAAATTTTTTTGAACAAACATCGTGTTATTTAGTTGACCGTTTAAATGAATGCCACTTGTATTTTGCATATTTAGTCATCTGGTGTTTCTCTTTAGATTTTTTTTTATATAACATGTAATGAAATAGAATAATTACAATTTAGGAGTAGAAATTCAAATTTTGTTATTAAATAAACTTGGGCCAAAATTTAAAGAGAAACAACGGTTGACTGAATATGCAAAAAATAAGCGGCAATCATTCTTGAATAGTCAACTAAATAACACCCTGTTTGTTTAAAATAAGCCCACCAATTGTTTTCTATTCATACCAATATAGATCTACAATGTTGTGATTGAAGAGGACTTGTCTATTTATATTGGAAGTCATTAATCTAGATAACTCTCTACTATTATTGGTACAAATAGAAAACAATTGGTGAGTAGTTTTTGAACAAATAAGGTGCTATTTAGGAAACCGTTTGAATGTCTGCCACTTTTTTTTTGCATATTTAGGTGACCATTGTTTCTCTTTAATTTTTTTTTACAAAACATACAATCAAATAGAATAATTACAATTTAGGACTAGAAATTCAAATTTTTTGTTAAATAAAAATGGTCCAAAATTTAAAGAGAAACAATGGTCGACTAAATATGCAAGAAACAAGTGGTTGTCATTCAAACGGTCGACTAAATAGTACCCTATTTGTTCTAAAGCACTCACCAATTGTTTTTGTTCGTACCAATATGGATTTGCAATGTTGTGATTGAAGAAAATATTGATTTTTAAATTGACAATAATTAATCTAGATAAATCTTTGCTATTGATGACATGAACAAAAAATAATTGGTAAGCCACTTTTGAACAAATAAGTTGCTATTTAGTCGATTGTTTGAATTACTGCTACTTGTTTTTAGCATATTTAATTGGTCCTATTCTTTCTCTTTAGATTTTTTTTACAAAACATATAATGAAATAAAATAATTATAATTTAGGATCAAAAATTCAAATTTTGTTATTAAATAAACTTGGGCCAAAATTTAAAGACAAATAATGGTCAACTAAATATGCAAAAATCAAGTGGAAGCCATTCAAATGGTTGACTAAATGGTACCTTGTTTGTTTAAAAGCATCTCACCAATTATTTTTTATTTGTACCAATATCGATTTTCAATGCTATGATTGAAGAAGACTTGACTATTTAAATTGACAACCATTAATCTAGATAACTCTTTGCTATTGATGGTATGAACAAAAACAATTGGCAAGCCACTTTTGAAAAGTTATGGTGTTATTTAGTAGACTGTTTAAATGACTTCCACTTATTTTTTGCATATTTAGTCAACTGTTGTTTCTCCTTAGATTTTATTTTAATAAAACATGTAATGAAATAGAATAATTACAATTTTGGATCAAAAATTCAAATTCCAATATTAAATAAACTTGGGCCAAAATTTAAATAGAAAAAAAAGTCGATCAAAATTTAAAAAACAAGTGGTAGTCATTCAAACAGTCAACTAAATAGCATCCTAGTTGTTCAAAAGTAGCTCACCGATTGTTTTATGTTTGTATTGATATCGATCTACAATGTTGTGATTGAAGAAGACTTTCCTATTTAAATTGATAGTCATTAATCTAGATAAATAATTTCTATTGACGATATAAATATAAAGCAATTGTTGAGCTACTTTTGAAAAAATAGAGTGCTATTTAGTCGACCGTTTGAGTGATTGACACTTGTTTTTTGCATATTTAGTTGACTATTTTGATTAGAGGTAAAAAAGGGGTTTTGAAGGGGCCCAGAACCCTTTACAAAATAACACGGCTAAAAAAAAAAAAAAACAATACACAGTAATCAACCCAACAACATCAAACCATCAACCAAAAAATAGCCAAAAAGAAGGAAGCTAGCCTACAACACTACATATTCTTCAAAATATGAACAACTTCCATATCAATAGCAACCATCTTCTACACTTTGTCCATGGTATCAGACACCTCCATACTAGAGGCCCCGACCTGATCTTTCATTATGTTTCTAGTTCTGACCCCTAACCCACTAGTTTTTACCTCGTCATTCAAAACACTACCTTTAACAACATTCTTCTCACCAACACAGCCCCTATCTAGGAACTTTCCCCCAACAATAGTATCATCAGCAGACATAGTCTCTTTTCTCTTCTTTACAGTAATCATAGGAGATATCACCATGGAAAAATCCAGAATGCCCAAGAGCTTAGATGCCTCTCCACTCTTCATCACCACTTTCCATATTTTATCAAATTTATAATCGAGGGATAAGATTTCACCTTCCAAATTATGTTTCAAATAGATGGTTTCCTCCACCATAGTATTAGCCACAATATTAAGAGACTCCATCAGATTATCAATTTGGATTTGAAAAATAGGGTCCTCAGCCTTATTAACAACACCTCCAATTCTAATATTTATCTTATTAATCTCATGAAAGAACTATTTAAAAAGTTTAAACTATAGATTATCACTCTCACGGGCCGAGCCCAAAACATCAGATAAATCCTCCCTATCAAATTTCTCAACCCAATTCCCCATAGCAGCATCCTCATCAGAAGAACTAACCTAAACCTTATCAGCATAAATAGCCTTACCTTTACCAGCACGGACAAGAAACTTCATCTTACAAATGGAGCAAGCGAGTTCCTCTGCAACAGTCTTCCTTTTCAACACCTTATCCCCATCCGCGTTGTTAGATCCCACAACATGACCACCATCCACAACCCTTTCCTTCCCCTGCATTAACCCAATGTTAGCTCTCAGAGAGGCCTCACCATAGATACCACCAGCCAGGGAAAGAGGGAAACCCTTCTCAAAGATTTGACTAGAAGTTCTCAGCTCCCTTCTCTTCCTGCTCCCCTCCTTAGTTTCCTAAGCATTTTTGTTTGTAGGGGGAGGAGAGGAAGCTTCCCCATAAAGGTCATTTTTGTCCTTAGCCCCCTTAGGAAGAGTCGTCGCGACCACATCATCACTACATGTATTATATCCCTCTTTATCATTCTGCTTCCTATTCCCAATTTTACCCAGAATAGGGGAAGAGGGACCCTCCTCAAAAGAGGCATAGGAGTCTGAGACATAGTCAACATAATCGTCCTTATTAGACTCAGACTCTTTGCTCAAAATAAGCCTCCTCTTCTTGTCTTTTCTACTAACCCTTTCCTCACCTGAGTCCATCTCATAACCCTTCCAGGATTTATGCACCTCATGCACTTTGACATGTTCATGGATCAGGAGAATTAACCCCACATGCAAAACACAGTTCTTGGGGTTTTTTATATGTTCCTTAATCCTCGTATCAAGCGACATCAATAAATAATAAGGAAAGGAAATTGATTTCTTATGCCATAAACGGTAATTATTAATCATTGTATACCTTCCTTCCAAGGTAACATACCTCATAATTTATTCTTCCACATCACACAAGAGCACTTTCAAAGAGCTCATGTAATAACCCCCACTTTTCACCTTCTTCAGAGCAGCAGCCTCATTCCCTTTGAAGAAAATACACATTGCATCCTGCGAGTCTTTCTTGTCTCTAAAAACCTTCATACCCTACATAGCCAAACTAGTAATTTGAGCTATGAATTATTTGCCCACCACAACTTCTCTACCTCCCAAATTCAGGGTTCTCTCATTCCACCCTTGAGAAACCATATCAGTGACCTAAGAATAAAAGCCATGCAATTTCTCCATATACATAGTTAAGCTTCCCTTCTCTAAAATATCCCATACCTCCTTCCTCTACTTGACAAAATCACAGGACTTAGGCTCGACATGATTTTTGTCCCCACCCATCGCAAGCTTAAGTGAAGCACACAACATAAACCAACTAAGACTGATACAAACACCACCTAGAGTGATAATAAAAAACACAAGACTCCAAAAGCTAATGCCAATATCACCTAGAATCTGTGTGAAGCCAGCCAAAGGATAGATATGCAATAATGTAAAATAAATTTGTTCCTTGTGAAAGCCATCCTTCATCCTCAAAGCTTTAACATCCTCATTCAAATCAATCACCCATGTGACTAAGGACATGCATCCCCTAAAGCCAGCAAAGATCGACATGATATTAACTTTCATTAATGATAATATTTGTTGCTTCAAAAGGAATAGAATCATTAAAATTCCATTCCTTTTTTTCTCTAACACCAAAGTTAGCAAAAAAAACAACTAACTTATTTCCCTCTCTCAAAATATGAGAGATATAAACTTTATCCAAGGAATTAATAATTTTAATTGAGTCCTTGACCAAGGCTTCAATAGTCCAAGATGAAGGAGAGACCTTTTTCAAATTGTTTATAATATTCAGAGAATCACCCTCTACCCATTCCTTCCTATACCCTTTAATTTGAGCCGATTTGAGTCCATGATAGACTGTAATCACCTCCACATAGTGGTTTGTATGGGTTCCCAAAGGGAGCACCACAACAGAGCCGAGCCTACCATTGGAATTTCTAATCACTCCCCCACATTCAATAGGTCCCAGATTTCCTTTATTCGTGTTGGGTCTCAAAAATGCAGGTTTGAACCATGAGAGGTTGCCAAGCTCTCACAATGCTTTTGGCCAACTAACATGGCCAACCAATATAGTTGAACCTTCTGCTCTTCAGGCTCTGCTAGACCTAGGTGGGTGAACCTAATGAATGATGCAGAGTTAAATGTACTTCCTGATGCAATAATCTGCCCACAATGGCAAATGGAAGTGGATAGACAAAAATCACTAAAACTACTCCTACTCCTACTGCACAAATGAAAGGTTTTGAAAAATGTTATTTGTATGATATCTTATCTCTGGGTTGAGGCAGATCAATGCCTTCTATCCACATGGGCAATGGAGTCAAATTATCAAGAATTGTATGTTTTTCCCTCTTTGTCATAATTCTAGTTGTTTGGCACTTTGAAAAATGAAACCTAATGACTGGAACATGACTTCATTAATTTATGACTTGCATAAATAGTGCTAGAATATTTTCTTATTAGGTTCTACTTCAACAATCCAAAAGAAATACTAAATCACTGTGACTTGTTTAAAATAATTTAACTCTGACTTGCAGACACCAATCAACCAAATCACATAGAGTGAAATTTGCACTATGATAAATCAAACATATGCTTGATACATTGATTTAAATGATTTAAGACTTCAAGTTGGAGACAACCCATATAAGAAATATAAATTATTATATCACAACAACTGAAAAGAGAAAAAGTTCACCAATTCAAAATGATATGTCCATTGATCTGCTTCAAAAAGGCTCTATCATTATTTACATTCTAGTCCCTTCTCGGGAGAAATCTAACTCCTACTCTAACTCCCCTATTATCTCTTTTTTTTTCCCTTCTTTACAACTGATTTTTCAATATATTTATACATCATATCTGAAGAGTCACAACCCTTCACTGTTATAGTAAAATCATTTAAAATTCTACAAACAGAGATTTAAAATATTTAATTATGTTGCATCTCAAAAAAATTATATATTTTATAATAGTCAAGCATTTAATTTTTTCCTTAATACTTTCTCCTATCTTAAATATTTCATTTACACGATGCTGCGAATCTTCTCTTTATTCTTACCGCTCTACCGCGGTCAACATGTTGGCCGACCGTGGTATAGCGGTGACAGTCACTGTTGCTTCCTTTATGTTTTCTGCCATGGTTATCCCCACCATTTACCACCTTACCACAATCTACACTTTACTTGTCTGTGGTATCACGGTCCCTTGAATTTGACTGCTCCATTTTACTGCTCTACCATGGGCTCGTTGTTTGCACCCTATGGTTTCGTGGTGATTATCTCTGATTATTACCTCCTCATCGATTTCCTGTCACCATGGTCACTATGTTAACCGCGCATGGTATAGCAGTTGAAATTTCTTGTTATCTTCCCTATTACTGTGGTTACTACGGTCTGTAGTTAGACCATGTGTGGTACCATGGTATACTCATTGATAATCGCTAGCCACTTACCACTATCACCGTAGTCATTGTTTTAATGGCTATGGTATCATGGTAACCGCTACCCATTCACCACTATCAACCTGCTGACCAATCACCATGTCCCTTCGCCATCTACTAACCGCTACTGCGGTCACTGTGCTCACCTTGATAATGGCCAGCGGTAGCGTGATAAGCCTTGTCCACCGCCTGGATGACTATTCTTCAACCGCCACCGCCATACCACGAGCCCCTTAGTGGGAAGCTACGATAAAGTGGTAAAGACATAAAAATGATTGTTAAAGCAGCGATATAAGATATTAGGTGTATGGGAAATTTTGGAAAGGGAAAAAATGAATTTTATATTTAAAGGATAGGAAAATGTGAGGGAAAAATGGGAAACCCTTAGTTTTTCATATGGATTTTTTAGGTTCTAACAATCTGCACTGTTAAAATTCATCTTAACCCAACCATTCAGTGGCACCTTCGAATAAAAATATTCTCTTGAAGATTTCCCTTTAGAGACTGAAAGAGATATATCACAAGGCAACTTCCACTTTTGAGCAAAAGAGATATCATAGGGACTAAGATTAATCTTATGACCAACATAGAAGGAGACTCCAAAAAGATAGTTTTCCTCAATTCCCACACAAATTATGAGCCACAACTAAAGCCGAAAGAACAGTATTCCTAAAGATTATGTTGTTTCGCTCCAACCACACCCCCCAAATCAAATGAGGAAAAGTAAGAGACCACAAGATTCACAAAGCCGAATTAGCAGAAGGGCCAACCCATTGAAACCATAAATCTTTGACACCCACGAAACACCCAACAGATGTTCCAAAGTGAGAGCACATACTTCCATATCATATCAAAATATCTATACCCAATCAAAAAATGACAAGTGTTTTCCACTTCCTTCTCATAGAGAAAGCATCTATTGGGCATAACAAAACCTCTTTTAATCAATTATCAGTAGATTAAATTTTGTTCTGACAGAAAGACAAAAGAAAATATTGACCTTGGGAATCAATCTTGAGGACCAAACAGAAGGCCAAAAAGGCGGCGAGCCAATAAAGGATTCATTAAGATGAAAATCCGAAGCAACAAAGAAGTTACCCATAGAGGAAGGCTTCCAAACAAATCTATTAGGAGAAGGAGAAGAGGGAATATGAACCATAGAAAGATCCTTATATATAAATTCCAACCCAAGGTCCACCTCATGCAACTTCCACCAACAACCTCCATCAATATAGTCAGCAACAAATCTACCAAACTATCGCACAAATAGGTCCATAAAAGGAAGAGCCCATGGCTCATCCTTGAGAGTTCGATTACCAAACCAATTATCCTCCCAAAACATAATACTCCTCCCATTACCCAACTGCCAAAAAAGACCCTTAGCTACAAGCCTTCGAGCCTTCAACATAGAATTCCACAACACCAAACCATACAGAGGATTAAATTCATGAGATAGAAAATCTCTAATCCCATCAACACCATGTATGTATTTGCTCCAAGCAATTTTTGCCCACTCACTTTTGGCCAAAAAAAGATTCCACAACTGTTTACCCAAGAGGGAATTGTTGAAAGTTTTAATTTTACAGATTCCCAGCCCCCTAGCCTTTTTAGGGTGACAAATATCATCCCAAGCAACCAAATGAGTTATTTTTTTAACTTCAACACCCGTCCAAAGAAAAAATTTCTGAATTCCTTCCAAGATATCCACCAATTTCCTCGGCATGTGAAAGAGACTAAGAGAATAGACTAGAATATTCTAAAAGGTGGACTTAATCAAATGAACTTTACCAGCTTGGCTTAGCAAAGCCCCCTTCCATCCAACGAACTTGGAATTAAATTTATCAATCAACCCCCTCCATAAAGAATCAGGAGCCTTAGAGCATAAGGGGAGACCTAATTAAGAAGCAGGAAGCTCACCAATTTGACACTACAAAATTCTAGCAATCCTAATATGTCTTTGAATCAGAGTGTTGAAAAAGAAAATCACACTCTTCTATAAACTGACCTTCTGCCCAGAGGCTGCCTCATACATTTGCGAAATCCGTTTGATAGCCTTAGCTTCCTTAATCGATGCCTGCCCAAGCAAAAGAGAATCATCCAAAAATTGTTGATGAGAGAAAACCAGATTAGCAGAAGAGGGGGCTAACCCATTCATAAGACCAAAATTAACAAATATTTGCATCAGATGACCCAAAGACTCAACCATAATGATAAATAGGAAGGGAGAAATAGGATCCCCTTGCCTCATCCCCCTAGAGAAATCAAAGAGGGGAGAAGGGGACGCATTGATGAGCACCGAGAATCAAGGAGTCACAATAAGTTGATGCACCAAAGCCACCAATTTCTCCCCAAAACCAAAGGAGAGAAGAATCTTAGACAAAAAAACCCCAATCCAATCTATCATAAGCTTTAAGCAGATCAAGCTTGAGGATAAACCCAACCAGTTTATTAATAGAAATAGAATGGATATTCTCATGAACAGTGAGAATATAATCCAAAATTTTCTTGCCAACCACAAAACCATTCTACTGAGGAGAGATGATAAGAGGCAAAAAAATTTGCAACCTCAAATCCAGAACCTTGGAGAAAATATTATAAATTGAGTTGCAAAGACTAATAGGATGGAACTCCTCAAAAGAAGCAGCATCGAGATTTTTAGGAATCAACACAATAAAGGAGGAGTTCAGCTCCTTCAAAAGGGAACCCATTATGAAGAACTCCTTAGTAGCCGCAACAACATCTTTCACAACAGTTTCCCAAAAGGACTGAAAAAAGAACATGGGAAATCCATAAGGGCTCAGAGCCTTATTACCTTCAAAGGAGAAGACAACACACAAAATTTCACCCCTCAAAGGAATACAAACTAACTGCCTATTGAGCTCCTCATCCACCAATTGGGGAATATCCCTCAGAATATCCTCCTGACAGGCCAAGTATAGATCTCCCTCCACCAAAAGCAACTGAGAAAAATAAGAAGTAGAAGCAATCTGCAAATAAACATCCTTCTCTAGAGCTTGGTTATTAAAGTTAATCAAATTGATCCTCTTAGAATCCCTGTGTTTCAACATAGAGATATGAAAAAACTTAGTATTTCTATCACCACTCTTCAACCACATGATCCTCGAATGCTGCTTCCAAAATTATTCCTCCTTCGCAATAATATTATGCAACTTGGACAATAGAAAATTTTCCTTTAGCATCACATCGTGATCATACCTAGACGTTTGAATGACTTGTTGAACAAAAAGATTCTCCTTAGAAACCCCATCTTTCTCCTCAAAAATATGACCAAAAGAGGTACGGTTCCATTTTCTAACATTAAACTTAACACAAGCCAAATTTTTAACCACTCTATACATAGCCAACCCATCCACATTAATATTCCACCAATCCTTAACCAAATTACCCAAATCAAGATGAAAAGTCCACATTTTCTCAAATCTAAAAGAAAAGTTCTTCTTGCTTCCCAAAAAATCCATAGATAGCGCCAGGGGGAAGTGATCCGATCCCAATCTAGTAAGAGCTGAGAGGGAACAAGAATAAAGGGCAAGCCAATTAGGGGTTAAAAGAGCATGATCCAGCTTAACTTGGATATGGGAATTACCCACATGCCTATTCAACTAGGTATAGGAAGCCCCTTTCAGATCCAAATCAAGAAGGGTCAAGTCATTAATGAGCTACATTAGATCAAATATACTATCATCCACATTCTGCAAGCCACCCATCTTATCAACATCATGCAGAGGTTTATTAAAATTCTCCAATGACCAACCAATTACCAATATTATGAGAATCTTTTAAAGAAGCAAGATTCTCCCAAACCTTTTTTCTGGCACTCTTGCAATTAGGAGAATAAATATTAGGATTGAAGTCCAGGAAAACTTATCATGAAGGTGGAAGAGAGAAGTAGCCACATGATTACTTTCATTGAACACATCCACACCTCTAATCACCCGAAGATTTTAGAAAGTCACAATCCCACCGGAAGCACCAACTTCCTCAAAGCAATGCATACCACAGTCCTTGAAAAGCTTCATTTTCAACCTAGAAAGTTTTCCCAAACTCATTTTAGTTTCTTGAATTAAAACAATATCAAGGTGATCTCTAACCAGATATCCAAGAGATCATGCTTATGAGAGTGATTCAAACCCCTCATGTTCCAAGAGATAATATTCATGGGAGTTTATATGTAGTGCTCTTAGAGCACATATCCAATAGAGTTCTCTACGTACCATTAGCTATATCCATTTGTCCCTAACAACATTAATAGAAGGCTGACCTCTACCACACGACTCAGAACCACAATCTGTCCTATGCCTATTCCTTGTCACAACTCCTGGTGAGGGAGAACATTTCTTCCTATTGAGCCCATGAACCTAAATGTAAGGTGGATTGTCCACTTCCTCTAGTTCCTCAAACTCCTCAATCTCAGGCTTTAACTCCACCCCCTCTTTTTTTGACAACACACTTTGAGGAATCCCCCCCAAGAGGAGAACTAGATTCAACAAATATATAAGATAGATTTTCCTCCAACATATCAACCCTTTCCTCAATACTCATCGAGGATGAGCTCTTTTTAACCTATCCCTAATTTGAATCCCCCTACGCAGGTAGAGAAACCACCTTATCAACCTCATCCAAAAGTAAAACCTCACAAACGTCTGAGGAAGGCACACCATCAGGCTTCACCTCCATAGCAGTAGGTGTAACAGAATCCACCTCCATAGTTGGGGGTTTCTCAATCTCTCGCCATTGTTTAGTCATTTTCTTAGGAACTTTGAGAGGAAATTTTTTCACCCAGTGGCCTACTTTTTAATACTGAAAGCAAGCAAAGGGATTCGACTCAAATTCAATCATCTACTCCCACACCCGAATTTTTGAGTTAATATTAACCATAGAAGGAAAAACAACTGATTGCTCCACATTCACACAAAACCTGGCATAAACCAGTCGCTTCCTAGAGGTTGTCATTTGTTCAATCAACAAAAAGAAACCAAAGTGTTGGAAATCCCCTTAAACACCTCCTCATCCCAAAATTCCAGCGGGAGGCTAGGCAACCTAACGCAAATCGAAGCTGCCGAGAAAGAGAACGAGTTCAGATTGAAGCCCGATTCCCATTTCTTCAGCATCAAGGAAGACTTTCCAAGGAACCACAGGCCACTCATCAATACCAACACCATATCATCTTCATAATTGAAGGAAAAAGAGAAGAAACCTTTGGCCATAACCACCACATCAAATTGTCCTTTAGGTTTCCAACGATTAACAATAAACTTGTGCACCAACTCTATGTGAGGCCAAGGACCAACAAATTTACCCAATAGTGCCATGTCCATATTAGACATTCATTTGCCAACAATACAGTTCAAAATGGACATAGAGTACTCTCTACTCTTTTTATCGGCCACAAAAGGCACCAGAGGGGAAGAAATTTCTCCTTTAGGCTTGGAGCCAAACAAATTTGACCATTCGAGAGAAGAGCTTGACAAGAAAGTGTTATTAGTCGTTTTAAGCCCAAGACTCTCAAAATTAGGAGTCCCATCACAACCAACCAAGGATAGGCCATTCCCTAACCTTTTAGAACCAGGTATCACCTTTTCAGAGCCAAGCATCGAGGAGTGTGTTAGACACACACTCTTTGAAGCCTCATTCCCGAGAGAAAACACATTATTCACAAGAGGGGACCAACTCAGCTTACCTGCAGCAAGGGCCTCACCTAAAATCATCCTCACATCAGCATCTCATTTGCCATTACCACCTGAAGCATCATCCTGATCTCCCACCTTTTCAAAATTTGAAAAATCATCACTGCCATCACCACCACTCGAGGACCCTCCCATTTTTTTTAGAATCCATATTTAGTCGACTGTTGTTTATCTTTAGATTTTATTTTTATAAAACATGTAATGAAATAGAATAATTACAATTTAGGATAAAAATTTAAATTTTTTACTAATTAAACTTGGGCCAAAATTCAAAAAGAAACAACGGTCGGCTAAATATGTAAAAAACAAGTGGTAGTCATTCAAACAATCGACTAAATAGTACCCCATTTGTTCAAAATTAGCTCACATTTGTTTTTTTCTCATACCAATATCGATCTGTAATGTTGTGATTAAGAAGATTTGACTATTTAAATTGACACTCATTAATCTAGATAACTCTCTACTATTGACGGTACGAACAAAAAGCAATTGTTGAACTGCTTTTGAACAAATGGGGTGCTATTTAGTCAAATTTTTGAATGACTACCACTTGTTTTTTGCATATTTAGTCAATTGTTGTTTTTCATTAGATTTTGCTTTTACAAAACATTTAATGAAATAGAATAATTACAATTTAGGTTGATAAATTAAAATTTTGTTATTAAATAAACTTGGGCCAAATTTGAAAGAGAAACAATGGTCGACTAAATATGCAATAAACAAGTGGTAGTCATTCAAATGGTGATTAAATAACACCTTGTTTATTCAAAATTAGCTCACCAAATGTTTTATGTCTGTTCCAATATAGATTTGCAATGTTGTGATTGAGGAAGACTTGTCTATTTAAATTGAAATTCATTAATCTAGATAACTCTCTACTATTGATAGTATGAACATAAAAAAATTGGTGAGCTACTTTTGAACAAACATGGTGCTATTTAGTTGACCATTTGAATGACTACCACTTATTTTTTGCATATTTTTTCGACCGTTGTTTCCTTTTAGACTTTTTTTTATAAAACTTGTAGTAAAAGAGAATAATTATAGTTTAGGACTAGAAATTCAAATTATGTTATTAAATAAACTTGGGCCAAAATTTAAAGAGAAACAATGGTAGACTAAATATATAAAAAACAAGTGGCAGTCATTGAAATGGTCAACTAAATAGTACCCTATTTGTTAAAAGAAACTCACCAAAATTTTTTTGCATACCAATATCTATCTACAATGTTGTGATTGAAGAAGACTTGACTATTTAAATTGACAATTATTAATCTAGATAACCCTCTGCTATTGATGGTACAAATAGAAAATTATTGGTGAGTTGATTTTGAACAAATAGGGTGTTATTTAGTCGTTTGTTTGAATAACTACCACTTGTTTTTTGCATATTCAACCAACTGTTGTTTCTCTTTAGATTTTTCTTTTACAAAACAACAATGAAATAAAATAATTACAATTTAGGACCAAAAATTCAAATTTTGTTATTAAATAAACTTGGACCAAAAATTAAAGAGAAACAACGGTCGACTAAATATTTAAAAAACAAGTGCAAGTCATTTAAATGGTCAACTAAATAGCACCCTATTTGTTCAAAAGTAGCTCACCAATTGTTTTTTGTTCATACCAATATCAATCTAGAATGTTGCGATTGAAGAAGGCTTGTCTATTTAAATTGACAACCATTAATCTAGATAACTCTTTTCTATTGACAATTCAAACATAAAATAGTTGGTTAGTTGCATATTCAGTCGACTACTATTTCTCTCTAAATTTTGTTTTTACAAAACATGTAATGAAATAGAATAATTACAATTTAAGATTAGAAATTAAAATTATTTTATTAAATAAACTTGGGAAAAAATTTAAAGAGAAACAACAGTCGACTAAATATACAAAAAAAAATGGCAATCATTCAAATGGTCGACTAAATAGCACCAATTTATTCAAACCGTGTTTGTTCAAAAGTAGCTCACCAATTTATTTTTGTTCGTACCAATATCGATCTGCAATGTTGTGATTGAAAAAGACTTGATTGTTTAAATTGATTAATAACTCTCTACTATTAATGGTACAAATAGAAAACAAATGTTGAGCTGCTTTTGAACAAAAAGGGTCCTATTTAGTTGATCATTTGAACGACTGCCATTTTTTTTGCATATTTAGTCAAACACTGTTTTTCTTTAGATTTTATTTTTACAAAGAATGTAATGAAATAGAATAATTACAATTTAGGATCATAAATTCCAATTTTGTTATTAAATAAACTTAGGCCAAAATTTAAAGAAACAACGGTCGACTAAATATGCAAAAAACAAGTTGTAGTCTTTCAAATGGTCGTCTAAATAGCACCTCATTTGTTCAAAAGAAACTAACCAACTATTTTCTATTTGAATTTTCAATAGCAAAGAGTTATCTAGATTAATGGTTTTCAATTTAAACAAACAATTCTTCTTCAATCACAACATTGTATATTGATATTGGTACGAACATGAAACAATTGGTGAGCTACTTTTGAATAAATAGGGTGCTATTTAGTTGACCATTTAAATAACTGCCACTTATTTTTTAAATATTTAGTCAACCATTGTTTCTCTTTAAATTTTGGTCCAAGTTTATTTAATAACAAAATTTAAATTTTTGGTCGTAAATTGCAATTATTCTATTTCATTGTAGTTTTGTAAAAGAAAAATCTAAAGAGAAACAACGGTTGGTTGAATATGCAAAAAACAAGTGGCAGTCATTCAAAAAATTGATGGGCTTATTTTGAATAAATAGGGTGGTATTTAGTAGACCATTTGAATGACTACCACTTATTTTTTGCATATTTAGATGACCATTGTTTCTCTTTAGATTTTGTTTTTTAAAAAAATAAATGAAATAGAATAATTGTAATTTAGGACCGGAAATTCAAATTCTTTTATTAAATAAACTTGGTACAAAACTTAAAGAGAAACAAAATTCAATTGAATATGCAAAAAACAAGTGATATTCATTCAAAAAGTCTACTAAATAGCACCCTATTTGTTCAAAATCATCTCACCATTTTTTTTCTATTTGTACTAATATCGATCTACAATGTTGTGATTGAAGAAGACTTGACTGTTTAAATTTATAGTCCTTAACCTAGATAATTCTTTGTTATTGATGGTACTGATGATGATGATTTCATTCGTAGCAAGAGGGTGAATAAAAATATTCACAGACAAATTTCAAAGAGCCTATCCTTCTTGAAAGATATGGAACAAGACAATATAAAAGGGGAATCAACCTTAACAGAACAAAAGATTGACTCAGTTCAATCCCAAGTCTTCGGTAATCAATTCATGATTGTACTAGGTTCACTCCAGGGTATGATGTGATTTTGTTGTTAATCTCAAAGGGAATATGTTGTTTAGAATCATATGTATATTAGACATTGAGTTTTCAATTTGGATCTTAAGAACAAGTATCACAAAATCGAAAGATTTGAAGTAATATTTCATGAACATCAACAATTTCATTTTCTATCACTTAAGTAGATTTAGCTTTAAGAATTCAATAATTTCAATAGAAAAATGAAATATTTTCAATAAATTTCCATCCATTCATCTATTTTTTAGAGCATTTTCAAAAAAAATTAAACATCTATTCTAAAATAAAGCATAAAAATACTGAAAAATTAAAATTTCTCCTAGTTATTCTCCACACATGCCCCAAAGAATTAATTAAATCAAAGTAAATTGCCTTATACTTCACTAGACTGCTTCACAACTACATATAAAGTGATGCGAGATTTTAAAGAGAGGGTTTTAGTTTGGACACTGAGTAGGTTCTATATGCACCCTTAAACGACGCAACACACAGTCTTGTTCAGTTGAACTAACAAAACTAGCTACAAAAGATTCATGCGATAGGTAGCTATCAAATTGGCTCTGATATTAATCAATGTCTATGTGCATACAAGTTTTTAGACCAAAATGATTCATAAAATAGGAAGAAAGAACAAAACTTAGGGGTAAGTGCACCAATATGTGACACAATTTTGGCTCTTAAGATGCCACATTTTTTCTTTTTCTTTCTGAAATCAGTAAAATCTGATTTGCATGAGAAAATGAAGATAGTTACGCTCAAAATTTCAAGATGCAACAAGAAAAAAAGTTGAAGTGCTTTGAGTCTAGTTTCTAAGCTACTATTTTTTTTTTGAAATTAATGAAGATTAGGGTCTCAAAAGGGGGAAGGGGGAGGGGGGAAATAGGTCCTGTTTTTTTAAAAATAGCATAGCTCCTGAGGGCTCCCCCCTTTTTGATTAACTCTTTTTTAGAATTTAAAAAATCCCAATGGTGAGAAATTAGTTAACACCATGTAGTTTATCCTCATTCTTTCAAATAATTTTTTTAATGAATATACAATGTTTTTATGAATTTTCAAAGTGGACACATCTTGAAAAACTGAAATTTGAGCATGCTTCCCCTTAATTTTTTTGAAAACTAATCGAAAATTGATTTATTTTTTTAGCATGTGTAGAATGGAGTATAGTTTCAAAAAATGTAATTTGTTTCACATTTCGATGAACGAGTAAAAATCTATCGTAAAACTAGCACATGTTGGTTTTTGACAAAAAATGAAGGCATTTACAAAAGGAGTCATGGATCAAAACCTTAACTAAATCAAAATGAAAAAATAATTATATATTTAGATAGCTAAGAGAGAGGTTAACTCTACCATGTTTCTATCTATATAGTTGCATTGAAATATGTGCAAATGAGATGGGGCGCACAGATGAAAATATGGGGAAATTTGGAAAATCCTATCAATTAACACGTCTAAAGCAGGTCATTTGGCAAGCGCCAAATTTGGCATGTGCCAAATGTGATGTGTCATTTGGTGCTCACCAAATTACCTACTTTTCACAAAACTTGAATCCCCCCTCTCTTTGGTTGATAACTTTGATAATTCTTAGAGTGCATAGTTTATGATCGTAGATGGATAGTTGAGGTTTTACCTTTCATACACTCTCTGACTCATTACCCTAATTAGATAAATTTTTATCCCTCTGAAGTCTCTCTCTCAAGTATCACTCCCTCTCATGTGACCTATACTACTCTCTCAATCCAATACCCTCTCTCAGGTCTCTTTCCCTCCCACATAGGTACCTAAATAAATTTATCTCACTCCAACCCCCTTTCTCACACACTCTCTCTCTCCCTCTCTTAGGTTGTTATCTTTCTCTCTCTATCTCCCTCCTACCCCCTCTCCCTCTCTTAGGCCTATAACTCACTCCCTCTATTTCTCTCCCATTCCCTCTCTCTCACTCACTCTATCTCTCTCCTTCTCTCTCTCACTCTCTCTCGGGTATCTCCATCCCCCCTCTCTCTCTCTCACACACACACACTCCCTCTCTCTCTCCCACTCTCTCTCTCCCACTCCCTCTATCTCTCTCCCACTCTCACCCACTATGTCTCTCTCCCTCTCTCTTAGGTCTCTCCCTCTCACCCCCTCTCCCTCTCTCTCTCAAGTATCTCCATGCTAACCCCTCTCCCTCTCTCTTTGTCAAGTCTCCCCCTCCTACCCCCTCTCCCTCTCACAGTCACTCCCTCCATCTCTCTTCCACTCCCTCCCTATCTCACTCCCTCTATCTCACTCCATCTACCTATCCATCTCTCTCAATTATCTTCCTCCCACCACCTATCCCTCTCTCTCAAGTCCCTCTCTCTCTCACACCCTCTATCTCTCTCCCACTCTCTCTCCCTCTCACTCTCTCTCAAGTCTCTCCCTCCCACCCCCTCTCCCCCCATCTATCTCTCTTAATTTTCTCCCTTCTACCCCCTCCCTCTGTCAGGTCTCTCTTTGTCTCTCTCACTCACTCCCTCTATCTCTCTCCCACATCATCTCTCTCTCACTCCCTCTATCTCTCTCCCTCTCTCTCTCCCTCTCTCTCAGGTATCTCCCTCCCACCCCCTCCCACTCTCTCTCCCTCTCTCTCACATATCTCCCCCCGCCGCACCCCCCCCCCTTCTCTATCTCTCTCTCACTCCCTCCATCTCTCTCCAATCCCTCTATCCTTAAGCGATTACTCCCTCTCCCTCCCACCCCCTCTCCATCTCTCAAGTCTCTCTCTCTCACTCCTTGTATCTCTCCCATCCCTCTATCCCCCACTCCCTCCTTCTCCTACTCTCTTAGGCCTCTCCTTTCCACCCCCTCTCTCCCACTTTGTCTCCCATTTTATATTTAGAAAGATGAATGAAATAGAATAGGATACGTAGAGTTAAATTAACCATCATGAGTTAATTCATAGGATTTTAGAAAGTTTTATTTTTATTTTGGATGATGTCACCATAATGGTTGATGTCATCTTTTTAATTGACTTTGATAACTCAAAAATTTGATGGTTTCATCCTTAGGAGGCCCAATTTTTATGTAAATTTTCCCTAATTGACTTGTTTTTTTTTTTTTTTATGATTCTATGGCAAAGATAAATCTTCAAATAACAAAATGGCATTGTTTCAAAAAATGGTTCATGGACTAAATTTCAATCAATAGAAAAACACATTATATTTGGAGAAATAGATTTCAAGTGGTTCCGACGACCAAATTCTAATCAATTGAGAAATACAATAAGGCTTCAAAAATCAATTTCTGAAACATTTGGTCACCAAGTTAGATTACAATTGACAAAGAAATACTTTATGACTTCAAGTGTAAAACATCTAAGATCTTGAAAGCATAATAGGTCTCTATGTAATGATTCCATAATCATAATTTTTTATAAAATGAATGTTATGGTAGTTGTTTGTATGATTATGGTAGGGTTAAAGTTACCATACCCTCCAATTCAATATATTTTTGATTGATTATGGAAATTATGGAAGTTACAGTTAAATATACACATTTTTGGTAGTCAGTTTATGTATTTATTCAACACTATCTATTATGTGAGTTATTATTAGTGATCTTAATGTATGATTTGGGGTGGTCTTTAACAATTTTTATGGATAAGTATGTTGTGCATTATAGAAGAGTTCTAGACCAAACATTGAAATGACACTCATTGTTTTCTATTATTCTACACCCATGGGCCTCATAGTGGTCTGTTATTGGTAACTGAGCTCTACTCATATTTAGTTCTAGAGTTTTATAAAAATATAGGTTTAGTATTTTAGTGTCTTCGATGCAACGAAGTGCATGAACAACAATTTTTATCATTTCCTAAAGTGGCTTTCAAAAATAAACTTTTGTGTTGCTAACCTTAAAGAAGTTGCTATATCAGAAGGCCCTTCTAAAGCATTAATTGTATTTAAACCTTGAATTCAATAGTAGTTTTTCTATGGATTTTCTTTATGTACTTTATTATTGGTCAACAAATAACTAACAAGATAAATGCATCTCAACATACTCCATAGTGATAGTGGAAATGAAATAGTGGCATGACGAGTTCATTTATTTTGCAATAATTCAAGTGAGTGAATGGATATCCTTATCAATTATGTTTGTTTCATGCTAGTTTTATCAAATAATGGACTACAGTTTAGGCTAGCAATTCATAGTCTTATAATTCAAGTGTGTTATTCCTATGAAACTTTATTTTAGTGCCAAACAAAATGGAATCTTTTATGGAGGCTAAGAAATATTTCTTTTAAAAAATGATGGTTGGTTAAAATATATTAGGATTCAGGATAGGAGCATAAAGAGATGGACAAACAAAAGAACTATAATCCATGTCATCTTGCAACTCTAGTTCCTCAACCTTCTTTCCATACTTCATGTCAACAATGGTTTTCTCAAACTGTTGCCAAGGCTTATGCTCAGGTATTGATAATTACTTGTGCAACTTTTGGTCTTTCAAATATATTCGAGATTCACTAGCATGATACTAGGTGATTTTGTGAAATCTCATTAATTTATGGTAGTTTTTATTTTTTATGCCCTTGGTTATGTTTATTTACCTATTATTTTACTGTTTTGTTTCCCTCTCAGTGATTATCCCTAAACAACTTCCCAAACTATATAAGTATTCAATGCAGCAAGAATCCACCTTTGGCCTATGGCCTTATGATTGAATTTAGATTACGCTACAACATTTTATAGGAAAAAATGCAGATTATTTTATGGCCTTTCCCTATGTAGCCTGACCTTACCAACCTTGAGTGGAGATAAGCTAATGTACAAGTGTTGGACGTTGTGGTTGTGTTACTGATATGCGGTTGTCATTGATGTCAACACTATTAGCATTAATGTCTTGAAGGTTGTATATGTTGAAGATATTGAGAAAATTACAATAAATATGTTGAAGGGAGTCTGTGAAGCTATGAAGTTTAGTGTGAAGGAAAATTCACTACGTTGGTATTCAGAATTCACACATTAAAGGGTTTGTTATTTAACCTATCCAGTATATCCTCCAGAATTTTTAGAAGTGTGCATCAAGATTGGAGCAAGTTATGATTTTTTGTGTTCCTACAGTTATTTTGTTACTGTAGCTGGTGTTTCTAGAAGAAGAGAATGTAATTCTATAAATTTGAGTTGTTGTGTATGCTCCTAAGATGTTCTTTGATGTTTCTAGATCATGCTCTATCATTTTTATACGTCTGCATTGATCGGTGTGCTCATGATCAAATATTTTTCCTTTGTGTGTTTGATTTTTCATGTTCTTGGCCGACATGGTGGTTGTAGCGTGTTTTGGATCCTTGTGGATTAATTTTTGAATGCTTGGCACATTCGACGATGTTGTTTTGTGTCTTCATTATGTTGTGACCGACTTAGGTTGGTACGCATTGAGATTTGTTCATGTATTGGGCTGACATTTTGTATTCAACTATTCTTTATTTTTGGCCAATAGAGTTATTGATGTAATTTCATGAAGCGGATATATAAGAGTGATTTTTTTCTTCATTTGAAGAGTATGTATGTGAAGTGTGTGCGAGATATGTGCGAATAAAGATAAAATAATTTGACTGCAGAGCAGAGTGTGAAGGAGTTTGAGCAAAGTGTGAAGAAGTGTTTCTATGCCTAATCAGAACTGTCATCAGGCTTTTGAAGAAATTAATTTCTCAATTCAACCTCATCAGATGGATTTAATCTAAAAATTTTATGTAAGGCAATGAGCCTTCCCTTTTGAGCAGTGATCTCTAGGCAGTGTTCCTGAATGAATGTGCATTCCTTATTCATTTCTCTTATACTTTTAAAAGGGTATAAATTGTGGATTAACCTCCACCGTGGTTTTTCCCCTAATAAGGTGTCCACGCAAAAATCTTGGTGTTATGTGTGTTTCTGATGTGTTGTTGATTCATTCTTTCACTATTAATTATTAGATCTGAGATTTAAGGTTGATAAGGTTAAGTAAGTTCTAAATTTTGTGACAACTGATTCACCCCCCCTCTCAGTTGTCTATCCTTATTTTGCCAACAATTGGTATCAGAGTAGTTCCTCTGAAGAAGTTTAATAGCTTGAGGTGATCCGAGATGGCATCATACAAGAAGGACAATCCTAGATTTGATGGTACAAAGTACTCTTTGTGGAAGGTTAGAATGGATTGTCATTGAAGTGCATTGGTGAACCCTTCTAGAAGATTACAAAGAACTCATACACTATTCCTTGGAATGGTCCCTCTACTCCTAATGAGATCAAGGAAGCTAAAAATAATATCATGGCTATTAAAGAATTACTGAGTGCTCTAATAGATTCAAAGATGACAAATGTGATGGTTCTGGAAACAACACATGAGATCTGGAAGAATTTGGAAACATTGTATGAAGGAGATGCACAAGTGAAAGTTGCTAAGCTACAAAGTTTGAAAGGCAAGTGGGAAAACATGAAAATTAGTGAAGATGAAAACATTATTGCTTTCATGCAAAAATTAAATGAAATAGTGTTGGGTATTAGATGTGTTGGTGGAACCTTGGAATAAGATTAGATTGTGGCTAAAATACTTAGATCATTGCCTACTTCTTACAAAATGAAAGCCCATGTTGTTGAAGATCCCAGGACAATAACAAATGTGACAAGAGATATGCTGATTGGAAAAATTGTTGCCTTAAGTTGAGTGAATTTGGTGAATCTACACCTATGATAGAATCTTCATTTAAAGCTACTATATCCAGAAGAAACTAATAGAGATATGATCTAAGAGAAATTTCCAGAAAGACATTCAAGTATGAAGATGAGATGAAATAGATTGAAAATGAATAAATAGAGTTAGAAGAGTTGGAAGCATTGATTGTGAAAAGAGAAGCCAGAGGACAAGGTAATTATAAAGGAAAGTTTCCTATTAAATGTTTCTCTTGCAATAAGATAGGTCATTTAGCATCAAGGTGTCCTGAAAGAGTTCCTAAGTACAAACCTGACAAGTCTAGATTTCAAAAGAAATGTTATTATGTTGAAGAAGGTGTTACTGATGATGAATCTAATAAAGAAAATGGAAATGAAGATGGATGGGTATTCATTGCTATCAAGGAAAATGGTCCAGTGTCCACTAAATTTGTTAGTAATCAGAATATTGAGAAAGCTCTTGCATCCAGAATTGATGAAAAAGATGAGTGGGTGATTGAAAGTGGATGCTCACATCATATGATTGGTGATAAAAGAAAATTTGTAAGCTTGGATAAATATGATGATGGTGTTGTAAGATTTGGAGATAACAATGCTGGTGTGATTTGTGGTAGAGGCACTATTTCTCTTGGTGGTAAATATAATACTGATGATGTCCTTTATGTTGAAGGATTGAAGCATAATTTGTTGAGTGTTGGACAGATGGTCAACAAGGGATACAATATTCAGTTCAAAGATGGAAAATGCGGGATATTGGGAAGCTTTGGAAATGTAATTGCTTCAGGTACAAATACAAGAGGTAAAAAATTTCACCTGAGTGTTGCTAGTGAAATTTGTTTAATTGCTCAAGTTGATGTAAGTTGGTTATGGTATAGGAGGTTGTGTCATGTGAATTTTGATAACATTGTCCAAGTAAGCTCCACACAAGCAGTTAGATATCGACCTAAGTTAGTAAAGCCTACTAACACCATATGCAAAGAATGCCAGATGGGAAAATAGACTAAAATTTATTTTTGGAGAAAACAACATCATTCTAATGGAGCACTAAAGCTAGTACATACTGATCTATGTGGTCCCTCCAGAATGAGAAGTCTACAAGGAGAAAGGTAATTTATGTTGCTTATTGATGATTACTCTAGGATGATATGGGTTGCTTTCTTGAGAGAAAAACATGAAGCACTAGAAAATTTCAAATATTTCAAAGCTATGGCAGAGAATGAGATAGGTTGGAAGATCAAATGCTTAAGATCAAACAAAGGTGTGAATTCACTTCTTGGGAGTTCAATTAATTTTGTGAAGAGCATGGAATTAAAAGATAGTTATCTACTTCTTGGACTCCTCAACAAAATAGAGTTGTTGAGAGAAAGAACAAAACAATTCTAGATGTTGCAAGAACTATGATGTTGGAAGGAAATGTTCCTCATATCTACTAGAGAGAAGTTGTAATCACTTCTGTATATACTATTAACCAGGTAAATATCAATGGTAATTATGGTAAGACTCCTTTTGAGCTGTGGTTTGGTCATAAGCCTATTGTTAAATATTTCAAAATCTTTGCAAGTAGATTCTATATCAAGAGAGATGAAGATATAGGCAAGTTTGATGCTAGAAGTGATGAAGGAATATTTTTGGGTTACTCTACTAAGAGAAAAGCCTACCAGTGCTACAATATAAGATTGAAGAAAATGGTTGAAAGTGAAAATGTTAGAGTTGATGAGGATATTGCTAGATCATCTAGATATTATGGATATGATTCAGATGACCAACATGATAGTAATAATAAAGGAAATATTTCTTAGACATAGAGTCAAGTCCAAATTGTTCCGGTGAATCAAGAAAATCTAAAAGGAGAAGCCAGTGGAAGTGTAGAAGTAAGAATAGAAGAACCAAAAGTTCGAGAGAATCTGAAAGTCCCAAGGGATGTAAAGATAAATCATTCTGAAGATCAGATTATATGAGACAAGAACAAAGGTGTGCAGACTAGAAGAAAAATTGCATAAGAGTATTGTCTGATTTCCAAGACTGAGCCCAACCATTTCAATGAAGCATGTAAAGATGAATATTGGATGGAAGCAGTGAATGAAGGACTGATGTAGATAGAGAAAAATGATACACGGATTCTTGTTCCCAGGCCTCAAGATAAAAATGTGATTGGAACCAAATGGGTCTTTTGGAATAAGCTAAATGAACAAGGTGAAGTGGTCAGAAATAAAGCAAGACTGGTATGTAAAGGGTACTCATAGATGGAAGGTATTTATTTTGAGGAAACCTTTTCCCCTGTTGCTAGAATTGAAGCTATAAGATTGTTTCTTTCTTATGCTACTTTTAAGAATTACAAAGTCTATCAAATGGATGAAAAGTCAACATTTCTAAATCATGAGTTAGAAGAAGAAGTATATGTCAAACAACCAAATGGATTTCAACTGACTGATGAAGGAGACATGGTTTTTCGATTTAAGAAAGCACTATATGGACTCAAGAAATCCCCTAGAGCCTGGTATGCTAGATTGGATAAATACTTGTTGAATCTTGGATTCAATAAAGGTACTGCTGATAATAATCTGTATTTCAAGGTGGATCAAGATAAAGAGTTGGTCATTGAAGTCTTTGTTGATGACATTATTTTTGAAGGTGATGATGAATTATGCATGAAGTTTGCTGATGAAATGAAAAGTGAGTTTGAGATGTCAATGGTTGGAGAGCTGAAATTCTTTTTAGGATTGCAAATTACTCAGTTAGATGATGGAATATTTATATCTCAATCCAAATATGTAAGAGAGTTACTTAAAGTTTTTGGAATGGAAGAATAAAAGCTTGTAGGTACACCCATGGTAAGTAGATGCAAGCTAACACAAAACAATGATTCTCCTAAGGCTAATAAAACAAGGTACAAGTCAATGATCGGTGGATTTCTCTATTTGACTCTGACTAGACCAGACATCATGAATGTTGTATGCATGGTTGCTAGATATCAAGCTGATCCGAAGGAATCACATGTGACTACAGTAAAGAGAATTTTTAGATACTTGAAAGGGATAGTTAATTTTTGCCTATGGTATCCTAAAGATGATGATATTACTTTGAATGCCTTTACAAATGCAGACTGGGTAGGAGATGTGGATGACAAGAAAAGTACTAGTGGTGGTGCATTCTTCTTAGGGAAGAAGTTGGTGTCTTGCCTAAGTAAAAAGTGGAATTCCATTTCATTATCTATTGTTGACGCAGAATATATTGCTACTGCAAACAATTGTACTCAAGTAATATAGATGGTGCAGGAGCACCTAGGAAGCACTAGGAAGCACTAGGCAATTTGAGGGCCTAGAATGAAGTTTTGTGTTTTTGTTACTTTAAAGGTCATGTTGACCATTAGAATTGAGTTAGAGACTTAATAAAATGTTATAAGGCTTAATAAAATTCCTTGTTTAGGAGCTATCAGGAGTGCAAAGGTTTGTGAGTTTAGAAGTTCAATTGTACTAGTTTTCTAGGCAATTTGGTAAAAGAGGCAAAATGTTACATTCAGCACCTTTGCCACTTGATAACTAAAATGTCCAACCAAGGAAGGCATAAATACTTTGGGAAACCTATATAAGGTGTGCCTCGACCCGTAGTTTGGTTGGAAGGTTTGTAATTTGAAATTTGATGAATGATAAGTGTGGACAGTGAGAAGAATTGTCAAAATTTTGTGTTTTCTTTGTATTTCAGTGATCAGGTGCAATCAAGGCCCTATAGAACATTATATCTGGTAGTAATTATGATGTTCTAAGCTTGTGTGGTAACATTTAGGGTGTGAATTCAATTTACAGATGTGCTTGTAGTTGTTTTGTTTCCTTGTAAGTTGCTGATCTGACTGGCAACTTGTCAAAGATGGGGTTTTAGTTCCTTTTCCCACTGTACCTGGTGTATGGGCTTTTGGGGATTGGGGATAGACTCCATGAGTGTACAAATGGTAGAATTAGGAGTAGGTAGGAGACAAGAAAGCACTATGAAAGACTTCTGCTAGCCGGGCTTGACAGTGCCCGGCTAGGAAAGTCAAGAAGTGTAAAACACTTGGCTTGCATGGGTAACCTTTCCTTGCCAAACCATGTGGTAGAAAGGTGGATGGAAGCCTTGCAGAGGTTTGGTAACAAGGAGGAGGTTCCAATAGTCCGTTTGAGTGGAAAACCAAATAACAGTTCATCGAGTGGTCAAGAAATGGCTCTAAAAGGCCTAAATTTGCTAACTTGGAAGGTCTGACCTATGTACGGATAGTCAAGGGATAAGACCTTTGAAATATTGAAGTGGTAGGAATCAGGTATGAGAATCCATAGAAGAGATTCAGGGTTCTTTGGAGAACTTGGGTAAGTTACCTCATTTCCTCGGAGGAAAGACCTATTTTGGAGGCCTAGAATTAGGGAACTAAAACCCTAGGTGAGGGTTTGGTGAAAGCGATGGAGAGTTGGAGTTTGGTGGTTGTCTAAGAACCCTAGGAAGATTCTATGAAGCCGTTGAAAACATATCTACACCCCTGCAAGGACTTAATGGAATGGTGAGGACAGTTAGCCTTTAGGGAAGATTACGGGCTAAGGAAGAGTTAGTGGCAAGGCACCAAGATTGGCTTGGTAGATTAAGGGTTTGATGATAGTAGGGTTGGCTAGTAGAACCAAGGGTGCCTACATATGAGATAGGACCTAAAGGTTAAGGTGGGAGAATCACCTAGGAGTTCTTGAGAACAAGGACCCAGAGCATGGAATAGTGAGTGTTCCATCCAACCCTGCCCTATCAGATTGGTATCAGAGCAAGTTAAAGATTTGGGAGTGAATTTTGTATGTCAGACTTTGAATCCAGTGATTCCACAACCATGGTGACAAACATTGAATTGGAAAAGAAGGTTGAAGATCAGGAGGAAGATAAGAGGAGGTTGAGAGAAAGACTAGCTCAACTTGAGGAAGCATTGAACAATGTGCAAATCAAGGCCGATGAGGTCAGTGATAGATTGAAGGGTAGGGAACCAAAGATTGAAGAGGTTGCAGAGGAAGAAAAGACCCCTGAACTTGACCCTGTTCTGCAAGAGGAGCCTTTCTTGAAGGCATTGAAAGCTTTGAGTGGGAAAGCACTTGAAGGTATACCACTGTTTAGTGGGAAATTGGAACCTAACCTAGTCCTGGATTGGACAGAAGGCATGGAGAACCATTTTGAATGTGATGGAGTCACTGAAGCATAGAAGGTGAAGGTGGCCAAGTCTAGATTAAGAGGATATTCCTTGACATGGTGGAAATTCATTCAAACAAAGAGGGAAAAGGAAGGCAAGAGGCCTATTTCAACTTGGAAAGGTATGGTGGCCAAAGTGAGAGAAGCTTACATACCAGATGACTATGAGATTCAGTTACACAAGAAGAGGCAAAGTTTGAGGCAAAGAGACTAGGATGTGAACACCTAGACTGAGGAGTTTCAAAAACTTTGTATGAGGTCCAATGTCTCAGAAGATGAAAGTCTCAAAGTAGCTAGGTACCTGAAAGGTTTGAAGTGGAACATCCAAGAAGAGATGACTCTTCTAAGTCCTAAGATAGTGCATCAATGCTATTAGTTAGCTATCAAGATTGAGGAAAGAAGCAAGAGGAAACATGATTAGGCTTCGAAGAGTAGAGGCAAAGGCAGAGATCAAAGAGATCAAAGAGATCAAAGAGGACATAGAGGTGGCTACCAAGGTAGAGGCAATGAGCAAAGAAACCAAGGAGAGGCTAAACTAATAGAGCATGGAGGTGAAACATCTTCTAGAGGAGGTTATGGAAGGGGTAGAGGTTCTCAAGGAGGATCCAATAGAGGAAGAGGAGAAGGTAGGAGAAATTCATACTTTGCTACCATGAAATGTTACCATTGCGGTCAAGTAGGCCATCCAGATTATAGGTGCTTGGAGAAAGCATCATCTTCAAATGCTGAGAAGAGGGTGGCATATGCACAAGAGGACACCATGAGCATCAAATCACCTGAGATCAGTCATATTGAATCTGAAATGGGAGAGAATCTGATGTTTAAGAGAGTGTTGATCAGACAACCGGTCAAGGAAGAACCAAAACAAAGAAGAGCTCTATTTAGAGTAAGATGCAAGATACTTGGAAAAGAATGCAAGGTCATTGTAGATTCAGGTTCAATAGATAATATTATCTCTGTAGAGGTAGTAAAGAAGCTCAAATTGGAGAAGGTACCCCACACTAACCCCTACAAGGTGACATGGTTGAACAAAGGGCAGAGTGTTCTTGTCAATGAGCAAGTAACGGTGGAATTTTCTATTGGAGGGTACAAAGATAAGCTAGTTTGTGATGTATTACCCATGGATGCATGTCATCTACTACTGGGCAGACCATGGCAATATGACAAGAGTGCCATGTATGATGGAAAGGAGAATACAATTTCATTTAAGAAGGATGGGAAGACCTTTAAGTTGCAGTCACTATCAGAAGAAGATGAAGGACAGTCAAAGGGACCAAGTGTTCTACTAAGTAGTGGGAAGGAGTTCCTTAACACCCTACATGAAGGAGGAGAAGGATATGTAGTCTTGTTGGAGTCCAAAGAGGAAGATAAGACTGAAAAACCAGTCATACCCGAAGCAGTCCAGAATTTGCTTGAAAAGTATAAAGACATAGTAAGTGATGGTACACCTGCAACTTTACCTCCTAAAAGAGCTATTAGTCATCAAATTGACTTCATACCTGGAGCATCATTTCCTAACAAAGCAGCATATAAGCTTACACCAGATCAGAATCTAGAGGTAGCTAGACAAGTGCAAGAATTATTGGATCAAGGCTTGATTAGAAAGAGCATCAGCCCATGTACAGTACCAGTGGTCTTAGCAACTAAGAAAGGAGGCAAGTGGAGATTATGCACTGACTCTATAGCAATAAATAGGATCACAATCAGGTATAGGTTTCCTATTCCAAGGATTGAAGACTTAATGGATTGTCTTGGAGGAGCTTAGTACTACACCAAGTTGGATCTCAAGAGCGGATACCATCAGATCAGAATCAAGGATGGAGATGAGTGGAAAACAACATTCAAGACAACGGATGGGTTGTATGAGTGGAGAGTTATGCCATTTGGCCTCTCTAATGCCCCTAGCACATTCATGAGGCTCATGAATGAAGTACTCAAAGACTTTACATGGATATTTGTGGTGGTATATCTTGATGATATACTCATCTTTAGCAAGATAGCAAAAGAACACCTTAAGCATGTGGAGTTGGTTCTTAGAAGATTGCAAGAGGAGAAGTTAGCCATCAACTTGGAGAAGTGTGGGTTTTTCAAACAAGAACTTGTATATTTGTGTTTTGTAGTGTCTCAAGGGTCACTGAAAATGGATCCAAGTAAGGTGGAAGCTATCCTAAACTGGCCTACACCAACAACAGGGACAGAGTTAAGAAGTTTCCATGGATTGGCTCAATTTTATAGGAAATTCATAAGAAACTTTAGTGGTATATGTGCACCAGTGCTAGAAACAATCAAGGGTGGTTTGAAAACTAAATTTGTGTGGACTCAAGAGGCTGAGAAAGGATTTGAGAAATTGAAACAAGAAGTGGCAACTCAACCTATTCTCTTATTACCAAGCTTTGACAAGTTGTTTACTGTGGAGTGTGATGCTAGTGAAGTTGCAGTAGGAGGAGTGATTATCCAAGAAGGAAGACCTATAGATTTCTCAGTGAGAAGCTCAATGAAGCCAAGAAGAAGTATTCTACCTATGATCTAGAACTTTATGCTTTGGTTCAGTCACTTAGGAAGTGGATGCATTACCTTCTACCCAAGGAGTTTGTGGTCTTTACAAACAATCAGGCACTGAGTTACATCAACACCCAAGAGAAGTTGAGCAATAGACACTTGAAGTGGATGGAGTACATCCAAGAATTTACCTTCACCATCAAGCACAAGAAGGGACAAATGAATAAGGTAGCAGATGCATTGAGTAGAAGATTACTGACAGTCCAAGAAATACAGATCAAGAGCATTGGAATAGAGAGCTTCAAGGATCTCTATGAGGAGGATGAAGATTTCTTAGAGGCGTACAAGGTATGTTCTAACTTTGAGAATCATTTTCATAGCCAATACTTAGAGTATACTTTGCAAAGTGGATTGTTGTTTAAAGGGAATCAGTTATGTGTTCCAAGAGGGTCAATGAGAGAAAACCTCATTCAGGAAAATCATAATGGTAGTCTTAGTGGGCATTTTGGCATCAACAAAACATTAGAACTAGTGCAAAGGTTCTACTATTGGCCTAAGTTGGCAAGAGATGTCAAGAGATATGTAGAGCAATGTGTTGTGAGTATGAAAGCCAAGGGAGGAGCTAGTAATGCAGGGATATATCAACCCTTACCCATTCCTAACAGACCATGGGAGTGTGTGAGCATGGATTTTGTGGTAGGACTCCCTAAGACCAAGACTAGTTTTGATAGTGTGTATGTAGTGGTGGACAGATTCAAAAAAATGAGTCACTTTATTCCTTGTAAAACCACTCATGATGCTAGCTACATTGCTCACCTTTTCTTCAAGGAAATTGTTATGATTCATGGATTGCCATTAAGTATTATTTCAGACAGGGATGTGAAGTTCATGAGTCACTTTTGGAAGACTCTATGGAGCAAATTAGGTACCAACCTGTCTTTTGGATTAGCTTACCATCCTCAGACTGATGGTTAAACAGAGGTGGTTAACAAGGTGCTAGGTAACCTTCTAAGGTGCCTAACTAAGGAATATGGACAAACTTGGGATATAGTTATCTCACAGGTTGAGTATGCTTATAATGACAGTGTGAACCGAACCACATGGAAGACTAGTCCTTTTGAGGTTGTGTATGGACAACACCCAAGGGGTATATGTGAGCTCAGGGATCTAAGTGCTATGGAGAATAAGAGTGGACATGCTGAAGACTTCACTCAAACCATGAAAGAGATTCAGGAGTAGGTAAAGAGGACAGTCACCGAGGCTACCCAAAAATTGAAAGACAAGGTAGACATGTCAAGGAAGGATGTGCAATTTGCAGTAGGAGACTTTGTCATGGTTCACCTTAACAAATCAAGGTTGTAGAAGGGTATGTCAACCAAGCTACAAATGAAAAGATTAGGACCATGCAAGATATTAGCCAAGTATGGGAGAAATGCATACAAGGTGGAGTTACCTTCTGATTTGGGAATTTCACCAGTTTTCAATGTTGCTGATTTGATTAGGTACAAGGGATTAGTCAATGATATAACACAAACCATTAGGGAGATCTTCCAAGATGTCAGTAACATAGCATTACCTACTAAAGACAAACTACAAGCCGAGAGCATCTTGGAGTCAAGAGTACATAAATCTACAAGGAAGAGAGTGTACATGGAGCACCTCATCAAGTGGAAGGACAAGCCAAAATCTGAGGCTACATGGGTACAAGAAGATCAGTTCAAGGAGCATGGAATTGATAGATCATTGATCTCTCCTTCCCTTCCTTAGTGTTTGGCAGAGAGGGGGAGAATGGTGCAGGAGCACCTAGGAAGCACTAGGAAGCACTAGGCAATTTGAGGGCCTAGAATGAAGTTTTGTGTGTTTGTTACTTTAAAGGTCATGTTGACCATTAGAATTGAGTTAGAGACTTAATAAAATGTTAGAGGCTTAATAAAATTCCTTGTTCAGGAGCTATCAGGAGTGCAAAGGTTTGTGAGTTTAGAAGTTCACTTGTATTAGTTTTTTAGGCAATTTGGTAAAAGAGGCAAAATGGTACATTCAACACCTTTGCCACTTGATAACTAAAATGTCTGACCAAGGAAGGCATAAATACTTTGGGTAACCTATATAAGGTGTGCCTTGACCTGTAGTTTGGTTGGAAGGTTTGTAATTTTAAATTTGGTGAATGATAAGTGTGGATAGTGAGAAGAATTGTCAAAAAAAATGTGTTTTCTTTGTATTTCAGTGATCATGTGCAATCAAGGCTCTGTAGAATGTTATAGTTGGTAGTAATTGTGATATTCTAAGCTTGTGTGGTAACATTTAGGGTGTGAATTCAATTTCTAGGTGTGCTTGTAGTTTTTTTGTTTTTGTGTAAGTTGCTGATCTGACTAGCAACCTGTCAAAGATGGGGTTTAGTTCCTTTTCCCACTGTACTTGGTGTACGGGATTTTGGGGATTGGGGCTAGACTCCATGAGTGTAAAAATGGTAGAATTCGGAGTAGGTAGGTTTTCACGAAAGCACTGTGAAAGACTTCTCCTAGGCAGGCTTGACAGTGCCCAGCTAGGAAAGTCAAGAAGTGTAAAACACTTGGCTTGCAGGGGTGACCTTTCCTTGCTAAACCATGTGGTAGAAAGGTGGATGGAAGCCTTGTTGAGGCTTGGTAACAAGGAGGAGGTTCCAACAGTCCATTTGAGTGGAAAACCAAATAACAGTTCACCGGGTGGTCAAGAAATGGCTCTAAAAGGCCTAAATTTGCTAATTTGGAAGGTCTAACCTGTGTACGGACAGTCAAGGGATAAGACCTTTGAAATATTGAAGTGGTAGGCATCAGGTATGAGAATCCATAGAAGATATTCAAGGTTCTTTGGAGAACTTGGGTAAGTTACCTCATTTCCTTGGAGGAAAGACCTATTTTGGAGGCCTAGAATTAGGGAACTAAAACCCTAGGTGAGGGTTTGGTGAAAGCGATGGAGAGTTGGAGTTTGGTGGTTGTCCAAGAACCCTAGGAAGATGCTATAAAGCCATTGAAAATATATATACACCCCTGCAAGGACCTAATGGAATGGTGAGGATAGTTAGCCTTTAGGGAATATTAAGGGCTAAGGAAGAGTTAGTGGCAAGGAACCAAGATTGGCTTGGTAGATTAAGGGTTTGATGATAGTAGGGTTGGCCAGTAGAACTGGGGGTGCCTACATATTAGATAGGACCTAAAGGTTAAGGTGGGAGAATCACCTATGAGTTCTTGAGAACAAGGACCCAAAGCATGGAACAGTGAGTGTTCCATCCAACCCAACCCTATCAATAGATGAAGCAGATGTTGAGAGATATAAGAATTGAGTATGATGAGCCTATTGCTATATTTTGTGATAACTCAAGTGCCATAAACATTTCTAAGAATCCGGTGCTACATTCAAAGACAAAAAAAATATCTATCAAATATCACTTTTTGAGAGACAAAGTGAGTGATAAAGAAGTTAGATTGGAGTATGTGCCTACTAAGGAATAGATTGTAGATATATTTACTAAGTCATTGCCTAAGGATAATTTTGAGTATCTCAGAAGGAAGTTAGGGTTGATTTCCCCTCCTAATATTAACTAAGATGCAAGTCTTTGCATTAGTCCATGCACTTACAGTCATATGTTGTGTCAGATTGATGTTATGGTGGCTGCTACTCAGGGGGAGTAATCGAATGATTCATATATGTGGTTCAAAGCTTGTGTACCTTTGCCATTGATGTAAAATGGGGAGAAGAGTAATGTGAAAAACCTTTGAGGAAGAAAGGGGGAGAAGATTCAAGTGAAGAAAAGAGGAGAAAAGTGGAATATCCAAGGAGGAGACTATTGGAGAAGAACTAGTTGTGTTGATGGTATTTTTCACATCATGTGTTGCCATCAGTTCCAAAGGAGGAGATTGTTGTATGTTGTGGCTGTGTTGCTGATATGTGGTTTTCATTGATGTCAAAACTATTAGCATTAATGTCTTGAAGGTTGTATATGTCAAAGATATTGAGAAAATTACAATAAATATGTTGAAGAAAGTTTGTGAAGCTGTGAAGTTCAGTGTGAAGGAAAGTTCACTATGCTAGTATTCAAAAGTCATAAATTTAAAGGGTTTTTTGTTGAGCCTATCTAATATATCCTCCAGAAGTTTCACAGTTGTGCATCAAGATTGGAGCAAGTTATGAGTTTCTATGATCCTACAGTTATTATGTTACTATAGTTGGTGTTTTTGGAAGAAGAGAATGTAATTTTAGAAATTTGAGTTGTTTTGTATGCTCCTGAGATGTTTGTTGATGTTTCTAGATCATGCTCTATCATTGTTGTATATCCACATTGATTGGTGTGCTTGTGATCAAATATTTTTCCTTTGTGTGTTCGAGTTTTTATGTTCTTGGCCAACATGGTGGTTGTAGCGTATTGTCAATCCTTGTGGATTAATTTTTGGATGCTCGGCACATTCGAGGATGTTGTTTTAGGTCTTCATTATGTTGTGACCAACTTAGGTTGGTGCACATTGAGATTTGTTCATGTATTGGGATGAAAATTCTTATTCATCTATTATTTATTTTTGGCTGATAAAGTTATTGATGTAATTTCATGAAGTGGATATATAAGAGTGATTGTTTTCTTCATTTGAAGAGTATGTATGTGAAGTGTGTGTGAGATATGTGTGAATAAAGATCAGATCATTTGATTGTAGAGCAAAGTGTGAAGGATTTTGAGCAAAGTGTGAAGAAGTGTTTCTATGCCTAACCGAAATTGTCATCAGGGTTTTGAAGAAGCTAATTTCTCAAGTCAACCTCATCGGATGGATTTAATTTGAAAGTTTTATGTAAGGTAGTGAGCCTTCCCTTTTGAGCAGTGAGCTCTAGGCAGTGTTCCTGAATGCATGTGCATTCCTTATTCATTTCTCTTATATTTTTAACAGGGTATAAATTGTGGATTAACCCCCACCATGGTTTTTCCCCTAACGGGGATTCAATGCAAAAATAATGGTGTTATATGTGTTTCTGATGTATTTTTGATTCATGCTTTCATTATTAATTATCAAATCTAATTTAAGGTTGATAAGGTTAAGTAAGTTCAAAATTTTGTGACAACTGATTCATCCCCCATCTCAGTTGTCTATCCTTGTTTTTCCAACAACTTCATATAAAGGGATAAGAAACTGATGGGAGAACAACTAGAGTTACCTAGAGAAGGGAAACAAACAAGATGAGTAGAATAATTAAAAAAGAGAGAGTATTCAATGAAAAACCTTTATATGCAGAATAGAGCATCTTTTTCTACAACACCACCTCTCATGCAAGGGAAATTTGGTCAGAACCACCTTCTATAGAGGTGAATGGTTGTGGGAAAACTGATAGCAAGACCAATTCCTTTGTATTTAAAATATGAATAAAGGGAATGTGATCCAACTAGTTTACCTACCAAGGGAATATCTAGTTACAATACAAGATAAGATTCTTCTATTTGATTATAATTATAGTAGAAAAAATTTATTAGCATATTGGGAGATGCTCACCATCAATATCTATGCTCCATTTAGTTATTTTTGAAATAAGAATAGTCATTACTTGTTTTTATTAACACACATTTGGAAAAATCATCAATACAACTGAAAAATAGTGATAATTAAATTCAAAGCATTATTACTTCAACAAATAGGTTCCCAATAGACCAAATATTCAATTTTGACCTAATGTTTTGTGGATTTCAATCATTTACTCTCAAGTTCTTCTTTCAGAGATTTTTGCATATGCTTGTTCTACTCTAAGATGCTATGGTGCAACATTAGTAAATTCAAGTCCAAATTTGATAAAGACTGATTTGACATGTACATGTGTGGATTCCATTCCTCTTCAACCACATGCTACTACTATAAGGCCCTCATCAAGCCAAACAGGTTGCGTTCCCTTCCATGATTTTTATGCATGTCTTTGGTTACATAATCATTATTACTATAATAATACCAATTAGTCTGAATGAAGTTTACATTATCTAATTTTTAAAGTATGTTTTCTTATGAAATGAGCCAACATGTTGGGATTTAGGTATTGTGAAATTTTTTAGTCTAATTCAAACTCCATACTTGATAAGAACAAACCTTTACTAATTTTCACAAGTTGGAGGTGAAGCACCAAATTTTGAGAAATCTTAGATATTTCACTTCAAGCAGTTTCGGTTTTTGACTGGAAAACTTCTTAACTACTTTTTCATCTATGGGCATGTGCTTAATGACATTTTTTTCTATATTCCCACATCTTTGTAGGAAAATTAAGTTTTTACACTAGGGTGTTTGAATTTCACTATAGAATATATGATGACCCAAATGAAGGTGCTTAAAAGAAAACATATAGAATGTCAATTATTATGACATGGACAAATTCTTTAGTGGATTTAAAATCCTTTTGAGATTTATAAATATTAGGACATGGACAAATACTTCTAAAGTTCATATTTGTGATTTCAAAGTTACAAGATAAACAACAAAATCAATGAGAGGAAAGCCTTAGAGATATTCGAAATATGCAAATCAATCAGATGATGTTATCACCATATAAGAATATCATCCATAACTACTACATAAAGGAGGAGACAAATCATACTCTTTTTTTTTATTAATTTTTTACAAGGTTTAATATTTGCAATTGACTTTTGACTGGATGATTTCAGTACAAAATTACATATATTTCCTGCTTCCATGTTGTATACTTGTTTATTTTATTTTTATAATTCTATGACAAAAATAAATAAATTAAAAAAAAAATGTGTTTAAAAAAATGGTCCATGGACTAAATTTCAGTTATTAGAAAAACACATTATATTTGGAGAAATAGATTCCAAGTTGTTCCAACAACCAAATTCTAATCAACTAAGAATATAATAAGGCTTCAAAAATTAACTTCTAAAACATTCCCTCTCCCTCTCTCTCCCTCTCTCCCTCTCTCTCCCTCTCTCTCCTCTCTCTCTCTCTCTCTCTCTCTCTCTCTCTCTCTCTCTCTCTCTCTCTCTCTCTCTCTCTCTCTCTCTCTCCATCCTTACCTCCACTCTCTTCTCTCTCTCCCCTCTATCTCTCTATACCTACCCCTCTCTCTATAGAATTAGAGATGAAAGGAGAGAGGGGAATGAGGGAAGAAGTAGGGAGGGAGAGAGAATGGTGAGATATATATTAGATAGGGAAGGAGAGAGTGAGCGAAATATGGGGGAGGGAGAGAGAAAGGTCAGAGAGGGGGGGGGGAAGAGAGAAGTAGAGAGGGGAGGAGGGAGGGAGGGAGGGATGAAAATTTAAAATAGAAAGAATATTGGAGAGGGGGGAGAGAAGGGGAGAGGGGGAGGGATAGAGGGACAAAGGGATGAAGAGATAGGGAGAGAGAGAGAGAGAGATGGGGATGGAGTTAGGGATGGAGGGAGGGAGGAGGGGAGAGAGGGAGGGAAAGAGAGGAAGGGTTAGATAGAGAGGGGGGATAGAGTGAGAGAGGAGAGAGGTTTTTAGAGAGAGAGGGGAGAGATCAAGAGGGAGAGGGAGAGGGAGAGGAAGGGGAGAATGAGATAGAGGGAGAGGGAGGGGAGGGAGAGAGGTATGGAGGTAGGGGTTAGAGAGAAAGAGAGATATGGGGTTGGAGGAAGAGAGGGAGGGAGAGGGGGGATAGAGGTAGGGGTGAGAGAGAGAGGTGGGAGAGAGATAGAATGAGAGTAGAGAGGGAAGTGGTAGAGAGAGGGGTAGAGGGGGGAGAGGGAAAGAGGTAGGTAGGAGACATAGTTGAGATATAGAGTGATGGAGGGAGAGGTGGGTAAAGAGAGGGAGAGGGTAGATAAAGATTAATAGAGAGGGAAGGAGATGATAGATAGAGATAATTAGAGAGTGAATGGATGGAGGGAGAGGAAAGGAGGAGATAGAGGTGAGTGTGTGTGAGAGGGAGAGAGAGTGAGAGGAGAGAAAATGAGGGGAGAGACAAAGGGGGAGAGAGAAAGAGAGCAGAGAGGGAAGGGGGAGAGACATAGAGTAGAGAGGGAAGGAAAGGTAAGAGAGAAATAGGGGAGAGAGAGAGAGATAGATGTAGAGAGAGTGTTAGGTATGGAGGGAGAGGTAGTTAGATAGGGAAGGAGAGAGTGATGGATAGGAGGGAGAGAGGGGAGGGAGGTTGAGATGGAGAGAGAGTTGAGAGGTAAGGAGAGAATGAGAAAGAGAGATAAAGAGAGAGAGGGAGGTTGGAGGGAGGGAGAGGTAGAAAGGGATAGGTGAGATAGAGAGAGGGAAGGAGGGAAAGTGGGATAGAGAGAGAATGGTGATTTAGAGAGGAGGAAGTGAGAGGGAAGGAGGGAAAGTGGAGAGAGAGAATGGTGATTTAGAGAGGAGGGAGTAAGAGGTAGGGATAGAGATAATGGTGAGATACATAGGAGAGAGAGAGAGAGGAGGAGGTGTAGAGAGGGAGAGAGATGGAGTGGGGAGGGAAGGAGAGGGAGAGGGGGTTGGGTGGGAGAGAGAGAGAGAGAGAGAGAGAGAATTGAAGAGGGAAGGAGGGAGGGAGAGGTATATATGGAGAGAGGTTAGATAGATAGAAGTAGATAGTGAAGGAGAGGGGAGGGGTAGGAGAGAGGGAGATTTAGGGAGGGAGAAAGAGGTGAGACAGACAAAATTAGTGAGGGAATGAGAGAGAGGGGGAGGAGGGAGGGAGAGATATGTGAGATATAAAGAAGTAGAGAGAGAATGATAGAGAGAAAGAGAGAAAAAGAGACAAAGAGAGACAAAGACATAGATAGAGAATGGTGAGACAGAGAGTAGAGAAAGATGGAGAGAGTAAAAGAGAAAATGGGGGAGGGAGGGATAGAGAGGGAAGGAGATGGAGGGAGAGAGATGAAAGGGAGAGTAGAGAGGGAAGGATAAAGTGAGAGAGAAAGATGGGAGAGGGAGAGGGAGAGGGAGAGAGATATAGAAAGATAGAGAAATAGGGAAGGAGGGAGGGAGGAGGATGTAGGGAGGGAAAGAGAGGTGGGATAGAGAGAGACATATAGAGAGTGAGTGAGGGAGGGGGAGGGATCTTGATAGAGAAAGAGACAGATAGAGATAAAGATGGATATATAGGGAGGTAGTTCTTGAGCTCAATGGAGAGAGAGTCAGTTAAAGGGATGAAGATAGTGAGAGAGAGAGGTCTAGAGCATAAGGCATAAACAATGAGTGAGGTAAAGAGAGAGGAAGATGATACAAGTTGATTACTAAAATTTGAGCTTTTGATTACTGAAATTTATTTGTGAAAAATTATAAGATCTTTCAAAAAATAGAATTTACATTATAACTCCTACAAATCCAAAACCACTCTCAAACATCCTGAACCATATACATGAAATATAACTTAAAGTATAAGAAAGTAAATTCCAACTTATAATTAATTTTTTATTTTATGTATATAGTTTCATTTAATGACAAGGAGAAAGATAAAGATGAAGAAAAAATAAAGAAAGAAAATTAAATGCAAGACAAAATGTGAGCACGTTATAATGAAATTGCATTTTGTGAAAGCCTTCAAATAACATGAGCATGTTAGTGTTCACATTTTTATTTTCTTTGAAAATTTTCATGAATTTGTCTTATATTTTCCTTGGGCTTCCAACCTAAGGGCTTGGACTAACTTTACATCATCCAAAGATGCATTTTTACATATTGTGAAAAAATCAACATAATATTGAGCGTGCTCCCCATCAAGTTGGCATGCATTTCAATGTCAAGTCGAATAAAAATCATGGTAATATTAAGCTCTCTCTTAGCTATCTAACCATGTAATATTTTTCACATTTTGAGTATGCTAATGTTTTCATCTTTAATTTCTTTTATGGTGTATCCATTTTTTTTTTAATCAAAAACCAATGTTTGGTATTTTTCACTTTATTTTTTAACTATTCATTGAAATTTCAAATAAATTACATTTTTAGAAACTAGACTCCATTCTACACATATTCATGAAAAAAATTAATTTTTTATTAGTTTTTAAAATATTTAGGGGGATCATGCTCAAAATTCTATTTTTGAAGATGTGTCCACTTTGAAAACTAGTAAAAAACAATACATTCATTAACAAAATAATAGAAAAATTGGGGATAAACTACATGGTGTTAGCTAACCAAAGATATTTTAAAAATACTAAAAAAGAACATTTTAGGGGGGCCACACCATATTCTATGCTATTTAAAAAAAAAATAAGACCGATTTGTGTGGCCCCTTTTTTGAACCCCTTAATCTCCACCATTTAAAAAAAATAGTAGTTTAGAAAGTAGATTTAGAGCACTATGACTTATTTTTATTACATCTTAAAATTATGAGTATAACTATCTTCAATTTGTCATCCAAGGTTAGTATTTCTTGATTTTAGGAAAAAGGTTGCCACTTCAGACCCCTTTTTGGTCCCCCAGGGTTAGTGTTATGGTTACAATTATGGTTAGGTTTAGGTTTAGGGTTAAGGTTAGAGTTACAATTAGATATAGAATTATGGGTTAGGCTTAAGGTTAGATATAGAAAAATGGTTAGGCATAAGGTTAGGGTTAGGGTAAGAATTAGTGATAGAATTAGGGTTAGAGGTAAGTTTAGGGTTATAGCTAGGGTTAGGTTTAGAATTAAGGTAATGGTTAAAATTAGCAATAAGGTTAGGGTTAGGGTTAGGGTTAAAGTTATAATTAGAAATTAAATTAGTGCTAAGGTTAGGATTACAATTAGAGATAAGGCTTGGGGTTAGATTTTTGGTTATGATTAGAGATAAAATTAGGTTTTGGGTTAGGGTTATGGTTAAAAATGGAATTAGGGTTAGGGTTGATGTTATGATTAAAGATTGAATTGGGCTAAATGTTAGGGTTAAGATTAAGATTAGGGTAAAGGTTAGGGATAGGGTTAGGGTTTTAGTTAGGATTGGGGTTTAGGTTGCAGTTACAATTAGAGTTAGAATTAGGTTTGGGTTATGGTTAGAGATAGAATTAGTGTTAGGGTTAAGGTTATTACTATGGTTAGTTTATGGTTACGATTAGGACTAAGGTTATAGTTAAAGTTAGATATAAAATTAGTGTTAGGTTTAGAGTTAGGATTACAATTAAGGTTAGGGTTAGGGTCATGGTCAAGGATAAGATTTGGGATATGTTTAGGATTAGAGTTACAATTATAGCTAGATATAGATTTAGGGTTAGGGATTAAGGTTAAATTTAGTGTTAAAGTTAGAGTTACAATTAAATAAAAAAAGTATGGTTGGGTTTAGGTTTAAGTTTAGGATTAGTATTAATATTAGTGTTAGGGTTATAATAAATTTATTGCAAAACCCTTACCCAACTTGAACCCTAATTGAACTCTAACCCTAACCTTAAGTGAACACTAACCCTAATATTAATTAAACCTTAACCATAATTGAACCCTAACCAAAATTAAACCCTAAATGAACCCTAACTATAACCCTGACTGAAATCAACCCTAATTAAACTCTAATCCTAACTTTATTTATACCCTAAAACCAGTTAAACCCTAGTTATGAACACTAATTAAATCCTAACCTTAACACAATCCTTATGTTAAATAAACCCTAAACCTAATTGGATCTTGTTACACTATGTTTCCATCAGTGTTTCCATTGACGGCAACCTTGGTTGTGGATATGTTGAGTAGGTGTTGTAGATGTAATAGGGTCACTTGGTTTCCAAGTGATTTTGAGAAAATTTGCATAAAGATTGTACAAGGTCTTTGGGAAGTGTTTTGTATTTTTCTCTATATTTGTTCATTCTTGAAGATGTGCTTATGTAGTTTGAAAGTGATTATTAGAGTTCTTCGAAGGTTTTATACCTAGATTTTCAAGTTCTAGATCATGTGACAGTAGAAGATATGTTTGATAGTATGTTGAGCTATCTTTGGCTTACAAAGAGGGATATCTAGGAGAAATGGAACTGCTCCACATTTCTCCACACTGGAGTTTCTTATCATATGGATTTGGGGATGTGATAATATTTCCTATACCTACCTTCCCTTAGTTTTTCAGTGTTCATCTATTCCACAAGCTTAGATCTTGAGTTGTATCTGAATAGTAGTTTGACTAGTTGAATAGGATGCCAATATTCTTAGTTTCATGTGTTTGTGCTAGTGTTTTTGAATTTTCTATTGATGTTGGAATATTTGACTATGTTGTGTAATGTTGCTACATGGTACATAGGATGTTTTCAGCCTTGGTGAAGTGTGAATTTGGTTTCTTGATAGTGTTAATGTTAGCTTGATCAACCTGGGGTGTTAGCATTATTTGTAGATGAGCTTCATGGTTTGTGGAAGCCTAGTGTAGTGTGTCAATGTAGATTTGGGTCCTAGTTAACATTTGATGTGGTTTTCCCTCACTTATTTCCACCATAGAGGTGTTTGGTGCCAACCTATATGGTGGTTGCACATTTAAGGTGCGTATGTTTCATTGAAGCCGACCTAGAGAAGGTTATTCAAGGTTACAAAAGATATATATACAAGGTAAATATTTTTGATATGTTTGTGGCATGGAATGATGTATATGTGATCATGTATTAAGATTTGAGTGTGATCAAGAATTCCTAAGACTACCAGAAGCAGTGAGCATAAGGTGTATGTAGTTTAGAGTTCTAGAAGTCACTGGAGGCAATGAGCTGAAGGTTATAGATGGTAAAGAGATATTGTGGTGGTTTCTCTAATTTCTCTAAGGTAGTGAACCTACTTTTAAATATTTCTTTGTAATCCATAAGAAGTGATCTTCCTAGGAAGTGAGCCTTCCTTTTAGATAGCGATTCCTTTGGGCAGTGAGCCCTTTAGGTAGTGAGCCTTTTGTAATTGGTTTTTGTTTTCATATAGTGATTTAATCCTCACCATGGTGCTTCCCTTATAGGGTTTTTCATGAAAAAATATGGTGTTCTATTTTGAATTTTTGTGAATGTGTTGTTGTTTCATTTGTTTAAATTCTTAATAAGGTTTTGAAGGTTTTAATGCACAACTGATTCACCCCCCTCTCAATTGTCCTATGTGTTTAACAATTGGTATAAGTGTAGAGGTTCCTTGGAAAAATATTAATCACTTGGGGTAGATCCAGATGGCACACAAGAATGGTGTCAAAGCTCCTATGTTCTATGAAACAAATTATACTTTTTGGAAAGACAAGATGAAAGCCTTTCTCACTACATTAGGGTTTGGTATATGGAAATTAGTTGAAAATGGATATACTATGCCTAATACCCCTCTGACAAGTGAATATGATATCAAGGAGTATGAGAATAATGGAGAAGAGGAATGTTATTTTGAGTGGGCTTTCAAATTCAGAACTTGTGAAGGTGATAAGCTATAAAACTACTAAAGAGGTATAGGAGAAGTTGAAAATAATTTATGGAGGAGATGATAAGGTCGATCAAGAAAAGATGCAAAATTTTAGGGCCAAGTTTGAAACCCTAATGATGTCAAAATATAAAGATATTGCAGCCTACATGCACAAGGTGGATGAAATTGTCAATTCCATCAATGGTCTTGGTGGAAAATTAGAGGAAAATGAAATTGTGGAAAAGGTATTGAGATCCCTTCTTAAATCCTATAGTGCTAGAGTTTCTACTATTAAGGAAACTTAGAATTTGGATCAATATAGTAGAGATCAATTGTTTGGTTTGTTAATTAATTTTGAATTAAGATATTTTGACAAAGACGCTCCAAGGAAAGAAACTACTTTTAAAGTCAACAAGAAAGAGAGGAATGATGAATCTGATTTGGATGATTTTGATGAAGTGGAAGTGAATTTTGTAAGAAGATTGAAAAAGGGCACTAACAGATATAGAGGTAAGTTACCTTTTAAGCATTTGAATAATGGAAACATAGGTCACTCTACTTCAAAATGTCTCGATAAAGTTTCAAATGACAAACACAAAGATCATAAAGGTAAATTCTTAAAGAAGAGTTATTATGTTAAAGAAGATAGTGATGATGAGGAATTAGACCACCTAGATAATGAAAGTGATGAATGTTTGTTCATGGCTTTTTAATGTTGGAACTAATTTTATTGACATTGAGAGATATGTGAAGGAAATTGCTCTAGAAATAGGTCACAATATTGAAGGAATTATGTTGACTACCTTTCATGAAAAAGAGGAGAGAAACTACTGGATAATTGATAGTGGATGTTCAAATCATATTATAGGTGATAAAATTAAGTTTGTTAACCTTAATAAATATGATGGTGGTTGCGTTAAGTGTTGTTATGGAACATCTGCTAAGATCTATGGAAAAGGTTCAATTAATTTTGATGGTAAACTTAAGACAAATGATGTTCTTTATGTCAAGGATGTCTGACATAACCTTCTCAGTGTAGGAAAAATGTGTAGTGGAGGATACAATCTATTGTTTCAGGATGATGGTTGTGAGATCAAAAAAGGAAGCTCCAAAATCTTGGTTGTAGTAGGAACAAGGACAAAAGGAAATGCTTATTAGTTCAAAAGTTCTAGTGGTAAGTGCTTTATAACTCAAATCAATGAAATTTGGTTATGACACAAAAGAATGGGTCAATAATTTTGATAGCCTAGTAAAGGTCAGCTCTACTCATGTTGTGAGAGAATTACCAAGAGTTATAAAGCTTATCGATGCAATTTGCAAAGAGTGTTAGTTCAAAAAGCAAACAAGGAACATGTTGAAAACTAAGGAACATTCTACTACAAGACCCTTCAAGTTGGTGCATACAAACTTATATAGACCTACCAGAACAAGAAGCCCTCAAGGTGACATCTATTTTATGTTATTAATAGATGATTTCTCTAGAATGGCTTAGGTAAATTTTCTCAAAGAAAAATCATAAGCTCTAGATAAGTTTAAAGAATTTAAATCTATGTTTGAGGATGAAAAGGATTTAAAAATAAACTGTTTAAGGATTAATAGAGGTGGTGAGTTCACCTCAAATGAGTTTAATTATTTTTGTGAATATCATAGGATAAAAAGACATTTATCATCTCCCAAAACTCTGCAATAGAATGGGGTTGTAGAGAGGAAGAACATGACAATTCAAGAAGCAAAAAGAACCATGTTGAAGGAAGAAAATCTATCAGATATCTATTGGAGAGAAGCTATTCATATCACAGTTTACATTCTCAATAGAAGAAAGGCAAGAGTAAACAGTTCAAATACCCCTTATGAGCTATGCTATGGATAAACCCCTACTGTTAAATATCTCAAAGTGTTTAGAAGTAAATTTGACATCATGAGGGATGAAGAAAACTTAGGAAATTTTGATGCAAGATCGGATGAGGAATATTCCTTGAATACTCTACAAAGAGCAAGGCATATAGGTGCTACAAATAGAGACTAAAGAAGATAATTGAAAGTGCAAGTTTCAAAGTGCATGAAGAATCACATCAGAGCTCAATTTGATAGAAGGATATGAATATGATGAATCCATTTTTAGATAAGAAGAAAAATAAGAAGAATAAGAAAAAGAGATGCTAGTGGAAGAGGAAGAAGCTCTAGAAAAGAACCCTAAAACTCCTAATTAGGTGTAGAAAAATCATTTCAAGGATCAAATAATTGGAGACAAGAGAAAAGGTGTGCTGACAAGGAGAAAAGCTATTATGGTAGAGGAATAGGTAAATTTTTGTTTACTTTCTAAAATGGAATGTAAAATAGTCACTAAAGCATGTAGGGATGAAAATCAGATCAATGTTATGAAAGAATAACTAAGGTAGATTGAGAAGAATCAAACATGTGAATTGATCCCAAGACCAACAAACAAGAATATAATAGGAACTAAATGGGTTCTTAGGAACAAGTTGAATGAGAATGGAGAAGTTATCAGAAAAAAGGCTAGGCTTGTGTGTAAAGCCTACTCTCAAGTGGAAGGAATAGATTTTGAAGAGATTTTTTCTCTAGTATCAAGAATGGAGGCTATTAGGATTTTTTTGGCTTTTGTGGCACATACAAACATCAAGGTCTATTAGATGGATGTTAAGTTTTCATTTTTGAATGGTCAGTTAGAAGAAGTGTACATTGAACAACTAGAAGGTTTTTAGTTATCAAAAGATCCTGCTATGGTATGTAGGTTGAAGAAGAAATTATATGGGCTCAAACAGGCTTGTAGAGACTTGTATGCAAGATTAGATTGAGACTTACAACAACAAGAATTCAAAAAGAGTACCATAGACAAAAAAAAATTACTTCAAAATTGAGAAAGATCAAATCTTGATCATGGTTGTATATGTTGATGATATAATCTTTGGAGGAAATGAGACCATGTGTAAGAATTTTGTAGAGGAGATGCAAAATGAGTTTGAAATGTCAATACTTGGGGAGATGACTTTCTTGTCCTACAAATCAATCAGAAAAAGGTATATTCATTTTACAATTAAAAAATGTAAAGGATATGTTAAATAAGTTTGGAATGGAGGATTATAAACCAATATGTACTCCCATGGTTGCTAGTTGTAAATTAAGAAAAAATGATGAATCTCCTAAGATAGATCAGACTAAGTATAAATCCATGATTGATGGATTACTATACCTAACTACAATTAGACCTGATATTATGCATGCAATATGTCTTGTGGCAAGATTTCAAGAAGATCCTAGAGAATCACATGTGGTAGCAATCAAAAGGATATTCAAATATTTGAAGGGCACTCCAAAATATGGTCTATGGTATTCTAAGGATACTAATTTTTCTTTGAGTGCTTATACAAATGTAGATTGGACAAGTTGTGCAGATGAAAAAAGAAGTACAAGTGGAGGTGCTTTCTTCCTTGGAAATAGACTAGTTTCTTGGTGTAGTGTAGGAAAATGTACTTTACATTTTTACAGTATGTTTGGGTCCCCTAAATTAAATTAGACTTAATTATTCCTTAATAAGCCTTATTTTACATCTACAAGTCTAATAAATTACATTTTTTGAAGGGGAAGCTTGACAATAATTAATGCCAACACACAAATAATTACCTTGAATGATGTGTGGTACAGGAATATGGACCTCAGACCCATTCACCCATAGGTTAATGGGTCCTCCCTAGGCCTTTGGAACCAAATTTAAAATATTTTTTTGGTGGTATTTTAATGTCCCCGACTTCAAATTTCAATGTCGTTGATGGGAAAGGTCGTTGATGTCACAACTTGCATCATTTAATATTTTATTTATCAAACCCGGTGTGTCTCAGAGCAATATACAATAAGGGAAATTCTAAAAATTGGGGGGGTTTTGCATTGTAAAATTATGACTTTGATTTCGGTCAGTCTCCCTCAGGAGCCTTCAGGAGCTCTCAGGAGCTTGTTGGGAACATAATGTAACAACTATTTCTAGGCATGACTCTGACCTATTTGACTAAATAATGCTTATTTAAACCTATTTTAATCCTAATGACTTAGCTTTAGATGTTACCTTACTTAATTTCAAGTGGCTCATTGGGAGATCTATGAAGTAATTCTAATTATCTCTAAATATAGCATACATAATTTAAAGTTGCTAAATAGAAATCTAACTATGTTGAAAGTAATAAATTGTAATCTAAGAAACATGGAATCTATTTACGATGCAAAGAATTAAATGTTTAAATCTAGAAAGTGATAACACCAAACTCCCAAGAACACATTCCAACTTAGCTTTGGCTCTATCCTTACATCAGTCGTGATTATAGATCTTTCTACATCTACATTCAATTAATCAAATCTATAATGAATGATCTAACTTTGATCTATAGTAGAATGATTTAACTAATTCAAATGATAGTAATCTAACCTGAGTAAATATAATTGTTGAACATTGATTAACAATAATTGAAGTGCTAACATCTAACCAATTATCACAAAAAAAATTCAACTGAACAAATTGGCAATGACACAGGATCACCTCCTTTGGTCAAGTGGGCCCTTCTCTTCCTCTGGTGGATCCTTCAAACATTAATTTAGATCAAAATTTTATTCTCATTTGAATTGGCCAAAATTGGTGAGTAAAACAAAATTACAACAGTTGCAATATTCAGCAAGATATTGACTACTCCAAATAAACCTAAGGATGAATATTTATAATAATATCCCTTCTTTTGAATTCAAAAAATTGGTGCTAATTGCTAGATTACATAGTACAAAGATAAATGAAACTCTAACTGAGAGTATCAAGAGAATCTCACATTATTCAAGTTGTAGTAGTAGTTCCCAGAATCGGTAGTGAGAGCCAATTCAGAATTGTAGCAATTCAAGATCTTTTTGGAGCCCTCAAGAGCATGATTGGTGCTATGCTATTAAATAAGAAGTCTAATAGATTCAACTCACAGTCAACATTGAATTTCTTGCACAAAATCCTCAAAGATATATTTGCATTTATAATAGCAGATGTTTCAATTTTGCATAGTCGTCTCTTTATTAACTCAACTAAAAGAGTCACATTTAATGCAAAACATCATATCTAATATATCCATCCATTTAGTCAAATATAACATAAAATAAGAAAATATTAAATATATTATCAACCGCCATAATAGTCATTTAATAACATAATAAATAATTTTAAGTTTATAAAAGGTTAATAAAAACAACATTTTTGAGCATTCATCATCCTCCCCCTCTTGATATAAACCATGTCCTCATGGTTGGGGGTTTGGAAAATATTTGTTCTTAGACACCAACCAAGTAGCAATGTCTTCCATTTTAACATCATGTTGTACATATTCTAAGAACCTTCTCTGACGAGCATACCCATTCATTCTTTCAATTGATTTCATCCATTCTCTCAGACTTTCCCCAATGAACTGCAATGGTGAGTCAAATGTTGGAGTTGGCATGATGATAAGAGGAGGCCTAAACCTCATCCATACCCAATTTGCTTGCTTCTCTTCAATAATTTCAATTACAAGTCTTATTCTGGTAAGGCTCCAAGTTATGTTCCTGGGTGAAATAGGTTCTCTTCTCCTGAGTTGTGGAGAAATACTTCTAAACCTATCTCAAGCTGCACTTTGAGCTCTCATTGGTAGATGGTCTTGAATCTATTTGAAGACTTGTATACTCTCACTCAGATTTCTCCTATAAATAGGAGCTACATTTTCTGATGTGGCCAAGAATCTAAAGTAAACTATGTAAGGTCTAGACCATGGAACTTCATTCCTCATTGGCAACCCTAGTTTTAATTGTGCTTCCTTGTATTGAGTGTCTTTGTGTTCCCACTCTACCTGATTTTTCAGCAATGAAACAAAAGATCTAATTTGAAATTCTCCTATGAAAACATTGAGAAAGGACTGTGGAAATTCTCCAAGTAAAAACTAATGCTGAAAGTACTTGCACATTTGGTTCTAGATAGTGGGGTGACTATTGAAGAAATCCTTAAGGAATTCTCTATCATCTTCATAATATGTTTTTCTTTTGAGTAGCAGTTAGTTTATCTTCCATTGAAGAAACCTTTCCCTTAGAAAGAGTGCATAAGATCCTAAAGGTTTCCTCATTGAGAGAATTGCACAAGACAACTCCACAATCTATTGTAATCTTCCATTCATTTCATCTTTTTCTCTTTCCAACTACTAGTTTTAATTCCTTAATTGCTTATTTTCATGCTTAAGCTTTACATCAGTTAATGAAAGATGTCTTCTTGGGGAAAATGATGTAGAAGATTCATAAGATTGCAACATATTAGACTGTTTCCTAAGCTGATATGATTGTTGTTTTAACTTGTGTTGCTTCTGCTACAACTCTACCCTTAGTTTTCCTATTTCCTCTATATTAAACCTAGTTGTTCCCTCTACCCTGGCTAATGCTTGAGCATTAACTTTCTGCATGATTTTTTTTGTTTCACTTAGTTTTCCTTGTAGATTTCTCTCTTTCTCAACCATTTATTTTTCTAACTACTTTGTTCTACTGATAAAATTTTGCAATTCCTCCTCCTTCCTTTTCAATTTTTCTTCAAGGAAGTTTATTCTTCTCCTTTCTTCTTCCAATTATGCATGTATCCTTGACATAGCCATAGCTTTTGCTATGTCATTTTCCTCTTTTGACTCCTCTTCTTCTTGTAACGGAGTGGATTTTTTTCTCTCAATCATTGGTTTGTTTCCCTCTCTTCTTGCAACAATTAGGGATTGTGGGGGATAATTTTCAACTTCCTCCTCCTCATACTCTTTTGAGGCCTCTTTCTCTTCAGATTGAGAGTTAAAAGATTCTCCAACAAGTTTCCTCTCAGAAGACAAAAGTGGGGCATCAGGAGGACTGGGAGGTTGCTCAGGTAATTGCTTAGGTGGCTGGTCTTCCTCACTAATTTCAAAAAAATTATGTTGGCATTCAAAAGTTGGGGTTTCTTCAGGATTTGAAACAAGATTCTAAACTATGTTAGGGTTTTCTTCCCTTGTGTCTTGTTTCCTCTTTTTTGTGTGACTATGGGTTAGCCTAAGAGATTCCTGAGAGTTCCTCTTTTTCTTATGCTTTTTTTTCTTTACACTAGAGGACTCTTCTTTCACTAATTTTTCTATGGAACCCTTTGTGTTTTTCACCTTTTTCTTCTTAATAGGCATAGATAAAAATTCTAACCACCCCTCTTTATTAGTCTCCTTCTTCAAGAAATAGTGCTTAATTATAAGGTGTATTAAGCGATGATACTTAATAGAAGAACCCCCCCTAGATTTTATCTTAGCTACCATGGAGGAAATTTGGGAAAACAAGAATGTAGGTAAATTGATGCTAGTGGAAGGGTCTTCATTGCCATACCTTAAATGCATTAATAACCGCATCCCTAGACCCAATACAACACCATACTGACCTTCATAGGTGAAGAATTTCATAAGCCAGGTTATTGCAGTACGTCAGGGATCTTCCAAATTGCTGCGTGAAATTCCTCTCAGCTCTCCTTTGTGCAATAAAATTTTTATCTTTTTCTCAGGTTCTCTAAAACAATTTTCCACTAAATCTTCATACTTCATGTGCCCTTTTTCTACTATTTTTCCTTCACTAGGAATTCCAAAAATTTCAATTATAATCTCTAGGGTTACCTCAATTACTTCATCCCGGACTCTTGTTACATTCACATGAGATTTTCTCACAAATTCCTCAACCAACTCTTGTTGGAATCCTTCATACTTTAAAACAAAATCCAACCTCCTAGCTTCCCTTAACAACCTTTCAGTCTCTGGGTCAAGAATGAAATTCTCTAGTTCAACGTTTCATTTATTCCCCATTGTGCTCTGCTCTGCAACAGTGTTAGAAGAAAAATGACTATCTAAATTGAGTAAAACACTGAATGACACATTTTCCAACCACAACAATTTTTAGAAAGATTTCATATCAATCTCACATGTCATTATTTAATTCATTTACTCATCCAAATGATCCGCACACCACCACCTTGTACTTCACACTTACTATTTGTAATTTTTGCGGTGTGATTGACATCAATAAACTAACTAATGTGGATATGGGAAAAATCACAATTAACTTGTCATTATTACTACAGTCTTATCAAATCACCTTTTGATTCCCCTGATAGATTTGGAATAATTAAACTCATTTATTATGTAATTAATAACTCTTTTGGCAGAGAGTTTTATGCTAACACTTTACTTTATTTTAATTCATAAAATCTAAACCAAAAAGATAGTATTAAAAAATGACATTCACAATAAATGTGTACCTTTCAATAAATGCTACAGTCAATTTGAGTGCATTAATTAACTCAGTCAGCATTTGATTCCAATGAATTAATTAATGCAAAGCACAAAATTAAAGTGAAGGCAACCGTTGGAAACTTAAGATGTCCTCAAGAGTCATCAAGAGATTCAAGAGCTCTCAGGAGCTCTCAAGAGCATACTGTAGTTGATCTAGGAAGACCACCATTTCTGGTTTTCAGCCATTACTTCAAAAAAAATTTTTTTTGTTTTCTTTTCTATTTTTAGAGAGATAAATTGCCATTTACTAGTTTTCAATTTATCCTCTTTATTCAAAAGGAAAACCATGATTTTCTGGTTTTCAATCTACCTTATGTTCAAGCCTTTCTCCAAAAGGTTATTTAAGATCACACTCCCCAATGGAAGGAATATCTTCCATCAGAAAATTTTCAATTATGTATTCTATTTCTGATAAGAACTCTTCTTTTGATTTAGGTTTGTGATATATTTTCAACTTGTGGCCATTAACCAGCATCACTCTTTTCTCACCATCTATAGGCACCAACTACACAACTCCATTTTCAAAAACCTGGTCAATCTCATATGGTCCCAGCCACCTCGTGTGGAATTTTCCCTTAAATTCATGAAATATGGAATCAAACAATAATGTCTAGTCTCCCTTTTGGAATCTCTTGGTTACTATATTTTTTTTATGCCATTATTTCCTCTGCTTCTAAATCATCTCAGTATGTTGAAGAGATTCCATCCTCATCTCATCCAACTAGTTCAGTTGTAAAACTCTCCTTTCTTTTGCTTCTGATAAATTAATGCCAACATCCAATGTTGTCCTCAATGTCTGTAATTCAAATTCAATTGGCATAACTGGAGTCTTCCCATATACCAATTCATATGGGGAAAATCTAGTGGTAGTATTCTAGGTGATTTTATACACCCAGACTGCTTCATCTAATCTTTCTGCCCAATCTATTTTCCTTAATGACACAATTTTTGTGAGGATATTTTCTAACTCCTAGTTGGTAACCTCCACTTGCCCATTTGCTTATGGATGATATGGAGTAGACTTCCTATGTGTCATTCCATACTTTTGCATGAAATATTCCATCATTGAGGACATGAACTATGTTCCTTGATCAAAAAATATTTCCCTTGGTGCACCATACCTTTGAAGAATATTCTTGTACAGGAAATTAGCCACCTTGTCTTCTCTTGCTGCTAGTAGAGCCTTCACTTCTTCCCTCTTTGTAACATAATTCATGCAAAATATAATATAGTGTTGTCCCTTAGAAGGTGGATCAATAGGTCCCACAAAATCAATGCCCCACTTTTTGAATGGTTCAAGAGCTATTTGAGGTTTTAGTGGCATCTCCATTGTTGGTGTAGGTCTTCCCATGCACTAGCACTCATCACAATGTTTCACAAAGAATGAAACATCCTTCGCCATAGTATGCCAAAAATATCCAACTCCTAAGAGCTTATGAACTGTCATGATCACATAGTAGTGTCCTCCTTCTAGATCATGATGGAATGCATGTACTACATCATAAACATCTATCTCAGCCACACACCTACAAAGAACATGGTCAGGACACATTTTAAATAATAAATCATTAATCCACTGAAATCTAGAACTCTCATGAATTAACCTCTTCTTTTGTTTAAAAGTGAAATGACTAGGGCACTTCCCTGTTATGAGATAATTTACAATGTCAGAAAACCATGGAGGTTGTATTGATATTGCAAATAGATTTTCATCTAGGAATTCATCATCCACTAGTTCTTGTTCACCCTGCAAAATAATTCTTGACAAGAAATCTGCAACAACATTATCCTTGCCAAGTTTATCTATTATAGTTATGTCAAATTCCTATAATAATAACCATCTTATGATACGTCCACCCACCATAGCTTTGTTCATGAGATATCTTATTGCAGCATGGTCTGTGTGGATGAAAACCTTATAACCTATAATGTAATTCCTAAACTTGTTAATTGCATAAATCACAACTAAGAATTATTTTTCAGTGGTTGTATAGTTTCTTTCTGCAAGATTCAAATTTTTGCTAATATAATAGATTACATGCATTGAATCATTGTCATATTTTTTTCCTAACACTACACCAATTGCAAAATTAGAAGCATCAAAATAGATATGAAATGACACTTCCCATGTAGGTCCTTTTATGATTGGTGAAGTGGTTAAGGTATGTTTAATTTTCTCAAAATATTGTTGACAATTATCTGTCCATAAGAATTTTGCATCTTTCTTGAGTAAGTAAAATAAAGGCTCAACAATTCTACTAAACCCTTCTATGAATCTCCTATAGTACCCAACATGCCCAAGGAAACTACAAACTCATGTTTGATTCATTGGAATTTCAATTTTTTTTATAATTTCAACTTTCTTAGGGTCAACTTTAATCCCCAGTTATGAGATGTGATGTCCAAGTATAATTCCTTGTGTCATCATCAAAGAACATTTCTCATGGTTTAGTGATAGCCTATGGTCTTTACACCTCTGCAAAAAAAATTTAAAACTTTCAAGAGCTTCCTCAAATGTCTGTGCATGGACCATACAATCATCCATATACACCTCTACACATAAGGTTGTTAAATCAACAAAGATAGCTAAAACAACTCTTTGAAAGGTAGTTGGTGCATTACATAGCCCAAATGGTAAAATTGTGTAGGCATATGTACCCCAAGGACAAGTAAAAGTAGTTTTATCATGATCCTCAGGAGCCACTTGTATTTGGTTGTATCCACTAAAACCATCCAAGAAGGAGAAATAATTACTACCAATAAGACTATCCAAAACTTGGTCAATGAATGGTAAAGGAAAATGATCCTTTTTGGTGGCTTTATTCAACTCTCTATAATCAATACACACATGCCACTTACCATTCATCTTTGGCACAATAACCAATGAGGAAACCCATTGACTATCTGATATGGGATAGATAAATCCCACTTTTAGTAATTTTTCTATATCTTGCTTGACAAGATCTCTCATAACAGGATTGATCCTCCTCTCACCCTACCGTATTGGCTTGACATCCTCCATATAAATATGATGTGTACAAATGGAAGGATGGATTCCTCTCATATCCTTGTATTCCCATGCAAAAGATTCAATATGATTCTCTTAATTTTTCTTTAACTTTTCCTCTTGTGAAGGAGACAAGGATGAACTAATAAAGAGAGGTTTGTCTCCTACTACAGTGATTTCCTTGGTTTCATTCTTTGTATCAAGTGGGTCCCCTACAAGTGTGTTTAAAGGACAAGGATGGGAATTTTGTTGGTGCAATATTCCATGACAGTCCTTCCTTTACTTGACTTGTTCAATCTTGTTAGGGTTAAGATTATGCTCCTCACATTCCTCAATGTGTTCCATTAGAGTAACCATTTCCAATTCCACAATAGTGTCCCCCTTAGACTCCATATCCTCATCAACCCAAGGTTGAGTATTAGATTCAATTGTTGGTTGATCAGGAGGATATAATGACAAATCTTTTTGTTTTTGTCCATTGGAAATTATCATACTACTCGACCTAAAATCTATCAATGTTGCAGTTGTTGCTAACCATGGTCTACCTAAGATAATTGGGTATCCTTAATCTTTATTCCTAGCTCTAAGAACTAAAAATTCCACTAGGCAATCCCAAGTATCAATGGTAACCATGAAATCCTCAAAAAATTCCTTCAGGTTTAGTAGTGGATTGATCATCCAATTGTAAGACAGCTGTGGTGGGTTGCATCTTTGTCATTCCTAACATTTCAATAGTATCAAAGGTGATAACATTAATAGCTACTCCTAGATCAATTAGGACATTGGTTATCTCAATTCCTCCTATACTAAGAGTTATTATAGGACTTCCAAGATCATTATATTTTTGAGGAAGTAACCTACCTAATAATACATCAGTGAGTTTGGTCCCTATTTGAATGGTAGAAGGTAATTTCTTCTTTCTACCTGGGGTTTTCATACAGAGGGACTTAACTAATTGATTTATTTATGGTATATCCTTTATAGCATGTAACAAAGGGATTTCAATGTTAATCTTTTCTTAACTCTTGAAGAAGTTGAGAATCAACAACATTCATATTTTTAGGTTGGGAGCTATCAAGAGCAATTTGTCCTGTCTTCAGGTGCTCTAGGTAGGGTTCCTTATTCACTTCTTTCTCACTCTCAGAGTTTTGTTTCTCATTCATGTTCTCTTTTTCACTTTCCTTAACCTTTTGATCTTTAGTGGTTGGTACAAATGGCACATTTTGACTTCTTAATTGAATATCATTAGCTTCAATGACATTCAAAGTAGGTGGATTTGCATCAGAATGATTGTTTTTCAGATTTGGAATAGGTTGTGCTGGCATTTGTGGCTGATTCACCTATTCATAAGTAGAATTAGATCCTTGGGTTAACTGTGGTAACTTACCCCATGGAAACCTTAGTCCCTAATTCTTTCATGGTTGGAATTGTGTCTGTGGTTTTTGCAAATGTGACTGATTTTGTTTCCATTGTGGTTGATTTGTCTGCCACTGTGGTTGGTTCCACTAGGGATTCATCCATTCTGGTTGACCCCAAAATGTAGGTGGTTGTTGAGGTGGAAAGGGAGTATTCCATTGGTTTGGATTAGACCAAGATTTTAGATTCCAGTTAGCCCTAGGACCATACTGCCCTAGTTAGAGTTATATCCAACATTCTGAGATCTTTTCCCAACATAGTTAAGTTCTTCTTCCACCACTAGTGGTTTCTTCAGATGATTTTTAATCTCTGAGAGAAGACTACAGGAACTTGTTGCATGATGTTTTTCACAGATCTCACAAATTTCTACTTGATTAAATGGGAATTCCCTTAAAATGTGTTTCCCTCTACACTTAGAATAATAGATGGACAAAGGCCCAATGGACTTTTTTATCTCCTTGCATATTTAAATGAATAAGTAAATCAGTTTTTAAATTAGAAATTTCTTCCATAACTTGAGACACATCAGTGGTAAGAGATTTTTTTTCTTTTGGAACCTCTAGACCCTACTCTCATCCTAGAGTAGTTTCTACATATTTCAACAATAGCTTCCAAAGTGAGCTTATTGATGTCTCCTTTTCCCATAAGATTCAAAGAATCCCTAGAGTCATCATTAATTCCCTTCAAGAAAAGCATCTTACTAATTTCGTTATCTAACCCATTTCCATAACTCTTGTGCACAAACTAAAATTTGTTTACATAATTCTCTAAACTCTCATGTTCCATCTGCCTCATCCTAAATAATTCCTCTCTCCTATCCCTCAATCGATAGTAATCTTGGTATTTATCCAAGAATTTTGTTTCCATTTCATGCCAAGTTGATATTGATCCTGTATCTAAACCCATGAACCATCTTAAAGAAGACTCCTTCATGGAAGAAGGGAATAGTTTCAGCTTCTGGTTATCAACTTTGTAGTAATAAGTAAGGCATAAAACCTTAAATTCAAAGAGAAATTGATCAGGATCCTCAGAAGTCTTTCCCCTAAAGGTAGGCAACACTGAAGGTGAGATATTCTTCATAGGAGGCTCATCTAATTCTCTATTCAGATAAATGGGGTAAGAAAAGGTTTTATTTGGTGGGGGATCATATCTTTCTTGGTCACCCATTGCTTCTCCTTGATTATTCCCTTGATTATTTCCCTGATCTCCAATCTGATGTTGTACAATATGTTATTCTTGATCAAAATCAATGTTAGGTGGAAGAAAACTTCCTAGATGATCTCTAGCTCATCTCATCCATGAACTATTGTCTCCCTTATTAACACTAAGGCTTTATCTTAATAGCCAGATCTTTAATGTTCCCTGGTAATGATGCCAAAAATGATGGGCAAGGTTGTTGATGTCACAACGTGCATCATTTAATCTTTTATTTATCGAACCGGGTGTGTCTCAGAGAAATATACAATAAGGGAAATTCTAAAAATTGGGGGGGGTTTACACTCTAAAATCGTGACTTTGATTTCGGTCAGTCTCCCTTGGGAGCCTTCAGGAGTTCTCAAGAGCTCATTAGGAACAAAATGTAACTATTTCTAGGCATGACTATGACCTATTTGACTAACTAATGCTTATTTAAACCTATTTTAATCCTAATGAATTAGCTTTAGACATTACCTTACTTAATTGAAAGTGGCTCATTGGGAGATCTATGAAGTAATTATAATTATCTCTAAATCTAGCATACAAAATTTAAATTTTCTGAATAGAAATCTAATTATGTTGCAAGTAATGAATTGAAATCTAGGAAACATGGAATCTATTTATGCTGCAAATAATTAAATGTTTAAATCTAGAAAGCGATAACACTAAACTCCCAAGAACACATTCCAACCTAGCTTTGGCTCTATCATTACATTGGTCATGATTATAGATCTTTCTACATCTACATTAATTTAATGAAATCTACAGTGAATGATCTAACTCTGATCTATAGTAGAATGATTTAACTAATTCAAATGATAGTAATCTAACCTGAGTAAATATAATTGTTGAACATTGATTAACAAGAATTGAAGTGCTAACATCTAATCAATTATCACAAAACAAAATCAACTGAACAAAATGACAATGACACAAGATCACCTCCTTCGGTTGAGTAGGCCCTACTCTTCCTCTAATGGGTCCTTGACAGAGTAATTTAGATCAACCTTCTATTTTCATTCGAATTGGCCAAAATTGGTAAGTAAAACAAAATTACAATAGTTGCAATATTCAGAAAGATATTGACTACTCCAAATAAACCTAAGGACAAATATTTATAATAATATCCCTTATTTTGAATTCAAAACATTGGCGCTAATCTATAGATTACATAGTACAAAGATAAATGAAACTCTAACTGAGAGTATCAAGAGAATCTCACATTATTCAAGATGTAGCAGTAATTCCTAGAATCGACAGTGAGAGTCAATTCATAATTATAGTAGTTCAAGATATTTATGAAGCCCTCAGGAGCGTGATTGGCACTATGCTATTAAACAAGAAGTCTAACAAATTCAGCTCACAGTCAACATTGAATTTCCTGCACGAAATCCTCAAAGATATATCTGCATTTATAATAGAAGATGTTTCAATTTTGTATAGTCATCTCTTTATTAACACAACTAAAAGAGTCACATTTAATGCAAAAAATCATATCTAATATATCCATCCATTTAATCAAATATAACATAAAACGAGCAAATATTAAACATATTATCAACCACCGTAGTAGTCATTTAATAACATAATAAAGCCTTTTAATTTTATAAAAGGTTAATAAAAACATTATTTATGAGAATTCATCAGTCATCTTGTAATGTTTGATTTTCCAAAAATTAAGGATAGATATCTATAAATACAAGGTTATTTCATCAATTCAAGTTTACAAGAGAAAATATTATGATCAAGGGCATTCAAGAGCAGATTTATCAGTGCTTTATTATAGAAATCAAAACATCAAGCATCATGTCAAATTCTTTTACAATCATGCATGTTTTTGGAGCTAACATTGTGATGTAGGTTTCAAAGATCCATTTCAACATTCAAGTCAAGATTCAAGTATCAAGATCCACATCCATTGAAATCATTTCATGCAAGATCAAGATCAAGATTTCAGTTCTCCAAATATTTATTCAAGGTTTTGGTGAGTTGCAACATAGCATTGTTCATTCATCATTCCTTTTATGTTTCATTATTTCAATTCAAGGTTTAATTACCAAAATGGGTTTTGACCAAGGAAAACCCCCATCTACCAAAAAAAAATCACTAGTAGAATTTGGAAAATAAATGACTAAGTGACTCAAAATTTTAGTCACAACAACTAAAAATGTCTAAATTTTACTAATTGTTTGCAACTTAGCTATAAATGAGTAAATAAATGACTAATTTGGTTGTGGACAAAAAATATTTAGTCATACAAATAAAAATGACTAAATATTTAGCCACACAAATATAAATAAGAAAAAATTTAAAATATATATTTTGGGAAACATAGGGTGGTAGTGTATTGTGCACACATGATTAATTTTTTTTTAGCCTAAGGAATTTTGAGTCATAGCAACAATTCATCTAATTCAGAGATAAAGATTATTTGGCCTGATCATTATTCGTTTACCTGGGTATTGCATATTGGGTGATAAAGACTATTTGGAGAGGACTTGTAGACTTTTGAAAAGGTGGGAAAGGGCAAGGAATTTAAAGTTTTCTACAAAAAAATTGAAGTCAATGATGCCCTCTATAGTGAAGTTGGATTTGGGGACACCCTTTGTAGCGAATTCAAAGTTAGTTCAAAACTATCATTACATTAAACAAAAAATCTATAGCTTTCTAATTCAAAAATTATAGTAGTTACAATCTACTGCTCTTAATAATGTTCTCTTACAATCTTACCACTATTCTACTTCATAATGTGTTCAAGCTAAATATAATAAAATTTGGGTATCAATGCCAAAATAGAATTTCCTCAAACAATTTTGATGCATTTTCACTGCAAGTGCAAACTATCCTTGTGAAAAGTAAACATGTGCTAGATTTACCCACACATCACGCATCTGAACAAAGATGTTTCATGTTGCAGCTTCTTGTACCTATGTAAAAATTTCCTTTGCAATATCGAATTGACCCCTTTCAACTAGCACAATAGCTACCCCATTTGCAACACAAACATTTCCTGGTCTTTGTGCCAACACTTCAAAATATAGTTCTCTAGCCTTTTGAAGATTTTGTGCCTCCACCTTTGGATCTCTCCTCTCATTGCAAAAAGCTACTAAATAATTCCAATTTCCAAGTAAAATGTCAACATAAGAATTATTTGTATCTGATTCACTTTGTGTGGCTATAATTGTTTCTTTTTCTTTAAGCCAGTCATTTATTTTCAATTCCATTTTTCCAAGCATAGATAAAGAATTTGATGAGTTTTTATCCACCTTAAGTGTATCCCCAATCAATTCTATGCTTATTTGGATCTCATTCTGAACCTAAGCCATGGCTGCAAGATGTAGATATGCATCCACACAATAAAGAAACTTGAACAATATTAGCATGTATAAAATATTTTCTTTTTCAGTATCATGTAGTTGTTCAAAAAACCTAGCAAGATTAAGTAGTGTTGTGACTTTATCCCATGGTAACTCAAGTGAAACACCACATTCTTCTAGTCGATGGAAGAATTTATATCCTTAAAGAGCACAGGAAAAACTGTAGAATTGATAGTAGGGCTTTTATTTATGAATTCAACCCAAATTTGATTTTCTAATGCCTCCATAAAAGTTTTTTGAGCCAACTCTAGTTCATCACACTCAAAATGAAGAACCCCAATGTTTTTTAGAAATTGAATGGGTACTTCTTCTCTTCTCTTCTTCAGAAGATGCTTTGTTGTCTTAAGAGAATCTAAGGTTGCATTGGGGTCTAACGATATTAATAACTCACTCATCTTGATAAATGCATGGGCATCACGTGGGTCTATGTGAGTTTCCTTTCTTAAAACTTCCAAATCCTTCTCTACCTACCCTTTCTAAGAATATATGTGGCCCATAGCTTTTAAGCTCTCATAGTTCTCAAGGTGGACCTCCAAAACCTTTTCAAAATTTGAGAGAGAACTCTTAAGATCTCCTAGCTTCAATTGAAGCTATCCAAAAAATCTTGTGGCCTCTAGCTTTCCTTAACTAATTCCATGTAGTAGCGGCCAATTGTGTCATAATCACCTTTACTATGATAAGATCGTGCAAGATTATAATATGAATGAGATTTCATGTGAGGGTGGTCAGTTGAAATGAGAGTTGTCTTAGTCAACTATTCCACAAGAAAATATTTCATTGTGAAGAAAAAATGGTTTGCTAAATGATTCAATCCCATTGCATAGTACAAGTATAATTCAAAGGCTCTACACATATTTTCCATTCTTTCATGAACACTACCTTTTTCACTAACTGTGAGAATCCTACAAGTAAAAAATGCACAAAACTAACCACAAAGATTTATGTAGAGGCAAAACATCATTTCCTAATGCCTCCATAAAAATTTTTTGAGCTAACTCTAGTTCATCATGCTCAAAATGAACCCCAATTTTGTTTAACAATTGAATGGATACTTCTTATTTTCTCTTCTTCGAAAGAGACTTTGGCATCTTAAGAGAATCTAAAGTTGCACTAGGGTCTGAAAATATTAATAACTCACCCATTTTGATAAATTCATGGGCATCATGTGGATCTATGCAAGTTGCCTTTCTTAAAATTTACAAAGCCTTCTCTACCTGTCCTTTTTGAGCATATATATGGCCTACAAATTTTAAGATCTCACAGTTCTCAAGGTGGACACCCAGAACCATTTCAAGATTTGAGAGAGAACTCTTAAGATCTCCTAACTTCAATTGAACCTATCCACAAAATCCTATGGCCTCTAGCTTTCCTTGGTTGATGCCATGTAGTATCGACCATTAGTGTCTTAATCACCTTTAAATATGATAAGATCATGAAATATTATAATATGAATGAGATTTCATGAGAGGGTGGTCAGTTGAAACAAGAGTTGTCTCAGTCAACTATTCCACAAGAAAACCTTGCCATGTGAAGAAAAAATGGTTTCCTAAATGATTCAATGCCATTGCATAGTACAGGTATAATTCAAAGGATCTACACATCTTTTCCATTCCTTCATGAACACTACCTTTTTCACTAAATATGAGAATCCTACAACTAAAAAGTGCACAAAATTAACCACAAATATTTTTCCCCATTTCAAACAACAAAATTGCCATAAAAAATGCATTTAAAACGTGCAAAAAATGCAAATAAAATCACACTAATTTTTTGTGCCAAAAAAAACATGAGACCATAGCTTGTTGCTTACTATTATGCTTTGATATATTTTTTCCAAGCATTCATATCTTTTTTGAAATCACCTATTTTAGGCTTTTAGCGATAGCAACAAGGGAGTGAATTGTTTGATAAAATGCTTTGGTAGACATGTATAAAAAATGTGGTAGCATAGACAAGGCAATAAAATTTGGAAAAAATTCCTCAAATAAATGTGGTCTCATGGTGGTGGAATGCCATGAAGAATTCCATGACAAGTTAATTTTTATGGATTGTCATGGTATTCCATCTCCATGAGACCATATTTCTTTGAGGCATTTTTCAAGCAGTTCACTACCTTGTCTATGCTATTGCTTACTATTATGCTTTGATAGATTTTTTTCCAAGCATCCATAGCTTGTTTGAAAGCACTTGTTTTAGGATTTTAGCCATAGCAACAAGGCAGTGAGTTGCTTGATAAAATTCTTTGGTAGACATGTATGAAAAATGTGGTAGTATAGACAAGGTAGTGAACATTTTGAAAAAATGCCTCAAAGAAATGTGGTCTCATGGAATGCCATGAAAAGTAAATGCAATTGGCAGTTGCTCCTAATTATTAGTTATGCAATGGGAAGTAAATGCATAATTCCTTAGGTTAACTTTGTAAAAAATATATTGTAATTGAAATTTTGTCATCTATCAACATACAATCATTAGTTATACAATGTGAAGTAATTCTTTGAGTTTGAAAGACATGTAATCCAATGTAATCAACAATTTCAATATAAACTACAAAAATCTATTTTTTACAATTCATTAGTTAAACTCTCTATTTTATTTTCTCTTTATAACTCTATTGCTATGGAAATGCCTTTCAATTAAAAAAACAATTTTTGTCTTAGTCTACAATTTTTTGTTGCTATGTGTAGAACATTACAGATGGATCAACGTCGAAGGTTGACTACAAATCAATACGATGCATTTGATGAAAAAGTAGATGATGAGATGAACATGGAAAAATATCTATTTCCATGTAATGATTGTCTTGGTGGAAAAGTGGGAAAAAGAAGTTTATTTATCGACATATTATAAGATATCAGCATAGTGGTATAAGCCCCTAGAATTACAATTATTATGAAGATATGATAGAATTGTAGAGTGCGAGAGATGAAGAGGCAACAAACATAGATGAAGTGGCATCAAACATAGATGAAGAGGAAAAAATGCTAGACAAAGGGTTTGAAGTTGATAGAATGTTGAATGAGGGTCTAAACAATGATTGGACCAAGTTGATGGAGGATGCTTTAAAGCCTATGTATGTTAATTGCAAGTTAATTCATTTGACAAAAATCCTTCAAATTCATAACTTGCAAGTGGTGTTTGGTTGGAAAAATGCGAGTGTAGATCAGTTATTGTAATTATTAAGTTTATTGTTACCACCTGAGTCCACATTTCCAACAAAATGAATTCAATGTAAAAATAAAATCACTAAGCTAGGCTTAGGGTATGAAAAAATCCACACATGTGTGAATGGTTGTGTATTATTTCACAAGAATTTTGCAAGTGAGAGTGAATGTCTGAAATTTCATGAAGCGAGGTATAGACAAGGATTGAAATTAGTTGTGGTTCATAGAAAGGTTCTTTGCCACTTTCCGGTAATCCCATGATTACTCTAAATGTATAGGTGAAGAGACATTGCTAAACTTATGCAATGGCATACCCAAAATGACATGTTCCTGATTCTAAGACGTGGATGGAATTTGATAACAGATGGCTTGATTTTTCTCAAGATCCTCATAATATAAGGTTGGGTTTGGCTCTAGATGGGGTGAAACCATTCTTAGATCAAAGTAATAAATGGTCAACTTGGATAGTGTTTCTAATAAATCATAAATTTCCTCCATGGTTAGCAACTAAACCATTTTTCTTAATGCTATCATTGATTATACCAAGAAAGAAAAGTTTGGCTTTAGATACAATTGATGCTTATCTAGAGCCATTATATGAGGAGCTAATGGAATTATGGAAGGGAATTTAAGAAATTCAATCTTTAAGGGATGGTCATTCAATCAAATTCACTTTAAGAGCTTCCTTATTGTTTACGGTTCATTATCTTCTTGCATATGGCACATTGTCTAGTCTTAATGTTCATGGATAGCATGGATGTCCTACTTGAAAATTTAAGGATTTTATGAGGCACTCAAGAAGGTTGTGTAAGTGTATTTATTGTGGACATCGTTCTTAAGTTAAAATGGATCATCCATATCGTCAACAAAAAACATAGTTCAATGGTCAAGAAGAGAATCATGAAGAACCATTGTTAATAACAGGTGATTATATTGTTGATAATGGATAAAAAAGAATGTCATTTATTGAAAATGATGGGATTTTTAGTAATAGATATGATCCATGTAATGAAATTAGTGTAAAAATTTTGTGCATATTCTATAAGCTGCCATACTTTAAGGATATAGACATTAGACATATTGTTGACTTTATGCATACCGAGAAAAATATAGCCTTAGCTATTATAAAAGATCTTTTTGGTGCTTTTGATACTATTTCATAACACGAATACTTTTGACAACTAAAGATCATTGAAATATTTGGGTTGAAAAATATGATGATGAAAAATATTAAAAACCTAATGCTCCTTATGTCTGGACAAAGGAACAACATGCACAATTCTTACAATTGATGTCTTAGACTCACTTTCCCACTGGATATGTAAGTAGTAGTATTTGAAGCCAAACTGACATTAATGGCTTAAGATGCCTCAAGACTCATGAATAGTATGTCATAATGGAGCATATTTTACCTATTGTGGTAAATATATTAAGTTTGGCAAAGGGGCCAAGATTGTTAGTTATAAGGTTGGTCCTAATATTAAAGAGAATGAGTTTGCATGTATTAGATCTTTCAAACTTTGATAGTTTGAGGGAGGAGGTTGTTGAAGTCCTTTATCTATTGGAACAAGAATTTCCACCAACAATCTTTAACATTTCTATGCATCTTTTGATACATCTAAAATAAGAACTAGAGCATTGTGGCCCAGTAAGAATGATATTGTATCCTATAGAATGAATAATGAAGGTTTTGAAAAAAAAAATGTTTGTACTAGGGAAAAATCGAAAGGAAACATGTATGAGGGATATTCAATGCAAGAGGCCATGAGATTTTGCATAGAATATATGAAGTATTTTAGAAATTCCAATCGGTGTGTATGGGATGATGACAAAGAAGAGAGAGTTGTAGGTGAAGTATTTGAAGGCAATGGATGTCACTTAAATCTATCACATCAAGAAAGAAGTGTGATACATGCCTATATTCTTCAAAACACATCTTTTTTCGATAAGTGGAGCAGGTAAAAAAAAATTTACACAATAATTTATTTACTCAATTGCATTTACTCATTTATATTATTAATCTTACTATTTGTACATTAATATTCTATGTAGAAACTACGAAGAAGACAATCAAGCTTGGATGCAACATCGACCTCAAAAGTGCAAGTGTCATGTTGATTTGATTAGTGGTGATTCTTTCCCAAAATTTGAAGAATGGATTGCTAATGCATTCAGCGATGCAAAAGAAGAAGGTCAAGATATAACAATGGAGGAAAGTGATCTTTCACAATATCCACATTTATGGGCTATGCATTTCAGTATAATGTGGGCCTATGGTAGTCATTTAAGAGTGGAAGAAAAAGACAAAGGAAAGACACATTATGATTGTGTTGTTAGTGCTAAATTTCTTCATGAAATTGAGAAGAAATTTTATGTTGGATTCATCCAAGAAATTATTCAAGTGGACTATGGTGAAAATGGTCCTATATTATTAAAATTTAAGTGGATATAACCATCTGTAATATAATTTGATGAGTATGGATCTGTACACACAAATACAAGATATTTTTTATCAAAGATGGATGAGCCATATGTTTCCCCTCTTCAAATTAACCAATCATTTCTAATTGATGATGCAAGAATCCCAAGATGGTCGTATTCCATTCAAATAGAGTCTCATTCAAAATAAAAATTCATGGAAGTTGTTGATATAATGCCTAATGGGAAATATGTTAATTTATAAGAAACATTCAAAGAAGTGGATGAAGACAATGATGGAGTGTTTGAAGAATATATTTTGATTACCAATGAAAATATTGAGAGAGAGAATGTATTGCATATCACAAAGGAGGATGAGGAAGAAAACCAAGAAAATGTAGGCATGAGTGATCAGGATTCTGATTTTGCTGACAATGCAAATGGTTATGATGATGTTTTATCACCTTAAGAGGTTATCTTATCACTTAAACTTTGGTTATATGTATGGTGTAATTTATTATTGAATGTAATAAAGATACGAGTATAGGTATTCTTATTCATTGTTATTTTACTAATACATTTTTGAATGTAATCATCATTATTCTGCTAGTACATTGTATACAAAACCTAAGATTTCCACTATTAATTTGAAGTGCATTTAAAGTTAGGTCCAATCATTCTTCTTAGTTTTCTTACTTTGGTTGAAAATTTGAAATTAATTTTGTTTAGTTAGAATAGAATTTCTTGTATGTCCTGTTGATGTGTTTTTTTGCACTTCTCAACATAGGTAATGTATAGGTGCATCACCTCTCTTCAAAGACAATCTTCCACAATCAGATTGCAAAACACTATCCTGAGATCTCTAATGTCAGGTCTTGACAATGCTTGGAATATCTCAGTTGATTCATGTGATTTTTTGGAATCACAAGGCAGACTTACGGATGAGTTACAAAGTGTGGAAAGTTGGGTTTGAAAATGGAGTTCTTAAGATGGGAGAGTTGTGTGTTTGCTGCAGGTTCAAACAATAGTCTAGGAATCCATTTCAACATCAGATTTAGCTTTATAATGTGCAATGAACCTTAGCATAGGTTACTTATGAAAAAAAAAGAAAAAGGAAGGGAAGAGAAGAGGTTCTCGGACCTAAAACTATGAATGAACAATGATCATGGAGGATTCTATAGTAGAAAAACTCCCTAAACTGGGTTTTGCTTGGCCAAGAGGATCCTACAGTTACACAAAACCAGTGCAATCTTCTAAGGACTACAAATTTTTAGACTACACACACACATCATGCACATGCAATCGAACTAAGTTGCAACAATAAAGGAAGGAAGCTAATACTAGCTTTACAAAGTAGTTCATCATCAACAAACCACAAAAAGAATGAGCTAGAAATTCATCAAATACTGAAACAGAAATCACCATTACCACTTCCATTCAAGAAACTAACAACTAAATTAAAATGGATGTAGAACCATACATGCAAGATGAGAAAAATCAAGCATCTATAAAATCATGCAATGTTGTCTTCTATTGCTGCAAATTCTTTTTACACTAGCTCTCCAACCATTTACAAATGAGGGGGTGACCCCTATTTATAGTTTTCCAAATCCCAAATGAATGGCTAGGATTGAATTACATTGTGTGGCTCAGATTCAATTACATTAGGGCTTCACCTACCCCACAATATTCAGCAATTTAAAATGCATCTTTTGTCTTTTCCCTATTTTGTCTTGTAGTGGCCAGTCACTATAACAATTTTGTCCTCTTGCTGATTTCCCTTTTGGTGTAGCTGAAATTGCTTGAAGGACTTGCAACATTCTTCATTGGATCAAATGGGTTTTTCGATGACTAGCATCAATGGATTGGTTGCCCCTGATTCGGTTGGACAACCCCTTACAGATCATCATCATCTGGTGAAAAGTAGGACAACTCCCTTATGCATCTTCAAGGCCACTCCCTTGCATTTTGTCATTGAATTCCTTGGCACATGCCTTCTTCTAATGCCAACTCCGTTGATGGGTTCTATGAGGAAAGGTGGATATAAAATGAATGGTGACAGGAGCTACATGCTTTTCCTTGTTCAACTTTCTCAATGGGTCTCCCCGATGGACCCACGGTAGGCTTATTGAAACTTGGATACATGAAGTGTCATAAGTGCTATCATACACAAATCAAGGTAAACTTTAGTGAAATCCTACAAAATCCTTGTTAGATCCACCCATGCATCATCAAAAGATCATAATATTCATATTTGGAGCTCATTTGGACCATAAACATTAATGCGTGCCCAAGGGGGACAGGCACCAAGGCAAATGATAGATAGGAGGTAGAAGGAAGGCAAATAGTGAATGAAAGGAAAAACATTTGCGAAGGGATGAAGTTCTGGAAATGGCCACAGAGGGGTGGAGTTCCAGAAACGGCCATAGAGGGTCCAGGTTCTGGGAGCCAGAATGCCAGGGGCAGATGGAAGGAAAAACAACAAAGGAGGGATGGAGTTCCAAAAAAGGCCATGGAGGGGTGGAGTTCTGGAAATGGCCATAGAGGGGTCGGGTTCTGAGAACCTGAACCCCAGGGGCAGATGGAAGGAAAAATGGCAAAGGAGGGATGGAGTTTAGGAAACGGCCACAGAGGGGTGGAGTTCTGGAAACGGCCACGAAGGGGCCAGGTTCTAGGAGCCAAAACACCAAGGGCAGATGAAAGGAAAAATGAAAAAGGAGGGATGAAGTTCTGGAAATGGCAAAGAAGGGTGGAGTTCCAGAAATGGCCACGGAGGGGTTGGGTTCCAGGAGCCAGAATGCTAGGGGTGGACAGAAGGAAAAATGACAAAGGAGGGATAGAGTTTCAGAAATGACCACGGAGGGGTGGAGTTCTAGAAACAACCATAGAGGGGCTAGGTTCTGGGAGCCAAAACACCGAGGGTAGACGGAAGGAAAAATGGCAAAGGAGGGACGAAGTTCTGGAAATGGCCATAGAGGGGTGGAGTTCTGCAATGAAAATTTTGGAACTTCCCGAAACTTAACAAAACCTTGGCAGTTCACTTAAGCACCACAAAAACATCCCAAATCCATAGGAAACCTATCCCTAAAGTCAAAAAATGAAGGAAAAAGTGAATCGAGCGAGCAGGGAATTGGCTTGGAGGACACTGAGGCAACAAGTGAAGGGAAACCCATAGAGGCACTTCCGTGAAAGCAAAAGACTTAGCGAAACTTAGGTAGGTGAATTTGGTCAGGGGAATTTGATCATTTGATGTCACATGACCAATTTAGGCTCTAGGAAAGGGGTGCACACAAAGAGACGAGAGCAAAGCAGCCCATCGGGAATGAAAAGATGGGGTCCTTGCCTATGGCAAGGCGTGTGTGCAAAACATGCACAACATGTCCTATATTTTTTCTAGATGCAAACACATAATGAACATCTTTGATTTAATAAAACATATAGATATCTTAACATTAGGTGAACTAAGCCTCCTCATTACAAACAAAGAAACTCTCTTAGGTCTTACTGACACTAAAAACTAAAACTAAGAGACTAAAAAATTATAAAATTGTTCAATATTTTCAATAAAATGATATCTAAAATACTACATTCATAATAATATCCAATACCAATCTACCAAAATAGTCAATAGAGGTATGTGCAGGAGCATGGGACATATAGGTAAATGTATAAATTCTTACCACATTATCATGAAAACCAAATATGAATAATGTGGGGTGGTGGTGAGAACATGTTAAAAACTAAATTAAACTTTAGCCCTATAAGGGGTAAACAATGACACTGTGGTATGGCAGTGAATAATCACTCAACTGCTAGAATTAACATGTTGTCCTACGGGAGTCCAAATGGGTGTGCACAAGGTGGAAGTACTACTAACCCTACCATACTACTACCCCATAGTGGTCTTGATATGACAAAGTGTTATGGAAGTGAACAATCACTCAACCACTAAAATTAACCTGCTGTCTTGCGGGAGTCCAAAGGGGTGTGCACGAGGTGGTGGTACTACTAACCCTACCATACCACTACCCCACATCCATCTTGATATGACAGAGTAGTACTATGGTACAAGCTACCAAAGAGTTTAAACTGTTAGTGACAATGATTAAGCTCTAAAAATGATCCATTGGATTTCCCAAGATAAAAGGCATGTATTCAAACTCAAAATATGGATAAATTATGACATATTTTGCATTAATTAACATTAATAGTGAGGTGATTGAACTCAACAACAAATATTACTTGGGACTCCATGACTTTTTTTCAATCATTCATAGAGCTCAGTGTACCGAAGGCAAGGGAGTTCAAGGGGGAAGACTCTACAACTATTATTTCACCAGGTAAGTTCACATAAACCCTCTCTAGCAAGTGTACAAGAACTAAATTTTCTCCTACAAGTATACACTTAAAATAAATCAAGTAGGAATAAATTCTTCATCATGCCACCCAAAAGAAGTCAACTTGTGAGTAAAAAGGAAGATTCCATAGTTTCTAAATCAAACAAGAGGTCCCTACAAAAATCCATTCTAGATTTGCTGCCTAATTTTCTAGACAAAGGATTCAAAAAGGTGTCTAAAGATTTATCCCATGGATGTAGAGACCCAATTATCCCTATCTCAGGGTGGGATCTGTTTTCATATTTCTATGAAAAAAGGGATGACAAGATTCCAGTTTCAAATCCTTGGACCTTGGATTTGGCCAAATTGATAGTACCAAATGTATTCGTAGATGTTGAGTTTATTATAGTATTGGCACAATATTATCACCTAGCTACCAGGACTATAAGAATGCTAAATGGTTCACCATTAGTGGTGTTAACTAAAGAAGCAATTATAGAGTGTTTAATATTAAAAAATAAATTTATCATTGAGATCAACTTGGATAGAATTGATGAGTATTATAGGAGATTGAGAAAAACCTACATGAGTGATGAACTTCCTTTACACATGAAAAGGGGTGTAAACAATTGGAGGATATCTATCTCCCCCTCCTAAATTGAGTCATTTTCCATAGAAGATTTCCAAGTATATTTTTAAAGAACTTATTTTTCTTTGTGTCAAGTGTTTGGAATAGATGCTAAAGTGGGGGTGCCAATCTATCTAATGATGATGTCAATGAGGATACAAAATCTTGAAGTGAAAATTGAGTATGACTTTGTTGCTGAAATTGAGAAAGGGCTACATGAGGGATTTTTTCAAGTAAGAAATAACTTAGCTTCCATCACTTTCAAGAAATACTCTTTGTTGTGTCATTTAATATTGTACCAAAAAAAAAATATATGGTCTAAAATAATGTGTTTGGGAATGACTAATAAGGAAGGGAATAGGTTGCCTATACAAAACTGGTGTTACATCTAGGATAGTAGATGTAAAAATAGTGATTATGTAATATTTCATGATGATTTTATAATAAAGGGCATGGCCACTCTTGGCCATATTTCACCAATATTTCCTGATAAAATCATCCAAGTATTAAGACCTTTAGCATTGAAGCCAGAGTAGGGATGCACTCACAATTTCGGTGACTAGTTCTTCTTAGTAGACCAAAAAATAATAAGGGTCTTTGGGTTTCATCATGCTCCACATGTTTTACCTAAGAAAATTTCTATTTGAATTGAATTTTTAGAATTTATGTGGCAAATGTTATGGAAGGAGTAGGATGTTATGAAAAAATAGAAAAAGGGGACATTCCTCCCTATCCTAATTGAATGTGAGGAGCTATCCATAGGGTCTAACACTCTTGAAGAATTGCAGAAGTATTTGAAGATGAGTTATTCATTGAAGTCATGAGGAGAAAGGTTATTTGATCCAAAAGGGCATATTAATTTTATAAAGAAGATACTTCTCACTAGATCTAGGATTACCCATGTAATGGATTACGAAGAAGACGTAATAAGAAATTGCTTAACACCTCATGAAATTATTTAGAGGAAGAGGAAGTGGGAAATAATAAAGAGGCTTGAGGAGGATAAGAAGAAAAGGGGCACTAGATTCCAAGGATTCTATGTTGAAGAAAAGGATCCTATCAAAAGGATGAATGTAATAATTGACAACTTTGAAATATTATATATTGAACTAGAAAAGAAACCTAAGGGCCAGTCTTCAAAACCCTCAAAGCTTCCCATAAAAAAAAGTGATATTGTGATCATAGAGCCCCTACTAGACACTACCAAAATACAATCAAAAGCATCCCCTAAGCACCAAACTCCTAAAAGGCAGAGGAAACATGGAGTGGCCCCCTTAGTGGCATATGAAATAAGTGAAGAAGTAGGGGATACTAAAGAGGTAGTTGAGGTAATTTTGAATTTTAAAGATGATGAAGTTGATTAGCCACCTATTAAGCTTTCAAATGATGCTCACAAAATAGAAGAAAGAGTGGATGTACATGGGTGTAATGATCAATAAGTGCATGATGACGAAAGGGTGATTGTCGTGCTTAGATTTATTGAAGATGATGACTTTATTCAAACTTTTGAGTTTAAGGATTTTTGGATTAAGATGAAAATGAAAGAATTTGAGGAGAGAATCCAAATTAATAAGATGGGAATTGAGGAGTCACAACGTGATCAGATTGTTTCCCAAAATTTTGAAGAATTCAGGATTAATGAAATTACTGTTAGCCCCCAAGAAGCAAGAAAATTGGTCTTAAAAAGAAATGTACTAATTATTATTGGGATGGAGTTAAAAAATATATTCTTATTGGATTAAGTAAGAAGGAAAGAAGATCCTATGTTAGTTTTTGAATTAAATTCATATGAGGGAATGAGTGGCACAGGTTACAATCCAAAAATTGAAACCTTAGCCTTTTGGCCAAAGCAAAAAAGAACAAAAAAACCAATGTTGCTTGATGTTGTACAGGAAATGAGAGGGAATACCATGGTAGAGACACTTCAAGACACATCAGCATTGGAGACAATTACTATGAAAATTCACTCAACAATGTGTACTAGGGTTGTGGTTAAAGGTATGAAGCTTAGATTGATCTAAATGATGAAGTGAATAGGTTATTCATAGAAAATGTGAAATTGAAAGAGCAGTTGAAGGGAGTAGGTCCTTCCCAAATCACATATTTAACAGTATACCAACCTGCTACCATCCAGACTAATATAGATGCAATCATTGTTGAACAAGTAAATGTGATAAAATAAGAAATTGAGAAGTTGAAAAATATTGATGAAGAAACAAAGGAAGGAGAAAAGACAGAAACCCTTAGGGTATTGGAAAATATCTTGGAACATAGGTTTAAACTAATTATGGACAAATTGGGAAATGTGTATAAATTTTATGTCTCCTTGTCACAAGCAGTTGATCATATATAGGCCCATGTACCTATATTGGACCCCTTATTCAAGAAATAGAAACGTGTACATCACACCTTAATAACTTTGTGTAGAATTTTACAAAGGAGTGTTGAGGCCCCCATAACTTTAAAACCTATTGAGTAAATGGTTTGAATGGTAATAGATGAATTTCAATACATATCTACAAAAGATCAAGGAAAGAATGGATTCATTTCACACACTAAAGTAGTGGTTCATGCCTAAGATACTAAGGTATGATGATCAATTGAAAGGCTCTAAGGATTGGATAGATGAGTTTAGCAAAATTGTTCCCAACTGCCTCACTAATTTATAGAAGGATGGCAACATAAATATTCACCATGTCAATTTAACTTTGGATGGAATAATTGTATTGGATGTTCGGCTTCACTAATTTACAGAAGGATGGTGACATAAATATTCACCCCCTCAATTTAACCTTGGATGGAATAATTGCATTGGATGTTGGATACTCAAAATTCATCACAAATATTAAAGGGGTATTAGACAACATATGGAAGAGTCACTTGGCCAACAAAAAAAAAATCCAGGAGTACAAATGGCTTCATGATTACATAGTGTACCAATGGGAGCAGACATATCTAGCTCCCCTAGAAGAGTAGGCCTTGTAGTGAAGTACCAAGCCTTGTAGATACTATCATGGAGAGATGACCTTTCCAGATCTAAATGATCATAGGTACCTTATGATGAGTAACAAATTTTTGTATGTTGTGAGTGATCTAGACTTCAACATCTGATCATTTCTCTTCATTTCTCATATTTCATTGCTTTCATGTAATCCTATGTAAATAATGATAATTACGACTTTTTTATTTATGTTAAAAGACACTTTTTGACATGTCAATCACGACAAAATTTTGAAATGTATTGTAAAATATTTTTGAAGATCAATAGAATGAAGCTATAATTGGTGGCCGAATTCTGGTTTCAATTATTTTTTGAAGTGAAATAATGAATGTTATCTTGTTGTCTCCAGTTTGATCTTTCCTTGTTATTTAAATCAATATATCAAGGGTATATCTAGTTTATCAAAACATATTTTCTTTCAAACAATTCATTGTGTACTACATTTTGGTGTCAAATATTTGGTAATTATGGTTAGTTTCAATACATTTAAATTCTAAATTCTGGGAAACTATATAGAGTAAATAGATTGATGGTTTTTTGGATAGTGAAAGTAGCTCTCTTAGAAATTAAATGAAATATATTGTCTTGAAATATCTAGAAGGATTATTTTAATTAAAGAGGATTTTTTGATTATTTTTGTAACAATGATTAACAATGATTTTACAATGCATTTATCTTGCTACTTTAATTCAAGATACAAATCATCAAATTCAAGCACATACCAAGAAGATGGTACTTTACTTCAAACCCTCAACCTCACTTAGTTTAGTCTGGTTACATGGGGATATTAAGGAAGTTGCTAAACAATTAATATATATCATTTGCTGTTTGTGAAGGAGAATCCTGTGAGATCCAATATGGCAGTAGATCAATATTTGGTTTCTTAAGTAAAGATGATGTCACAATTGGGAAACTTGTTGTGAAACATCAAGTTAGTAGTTTTTGGATGTTAAGGCCTCCTAGTTGGATATCAAAGATATTTTCTCATCAACTTACTTAATTGGAATTTATGTATAAATAGATTCTTTCATGGTGTAGGTCTTTACTAAGACAACACATGAACCAGGGTTGACATTTTTGGTTTCTAAGTCTGATGGCATTCTTGGGCTTGCTTTCCAAGAAATTTTTTTTGATAATATTGTTCTATTATGGTCAGTGTTGATAGCCTTCATTCTATAATCTGAGTGTATCACCTTTCTTAAACTTTGAACAAGGTTCTGAAATCAAGGGTTCAATATGCATATTTCAAGCCTATGTTGAACACTCTATTTAAAGCACCTGTTGACAAGGCTACAATTTTTTAATTGATTTATCTTTCTATTATGTTTGGACTTAATTTTGTAAACTTGCAATATATAATGTAGTTTTATTCTTTCTGAATTGAGACTAATAGTAATTTTGTAGGTTGTATTGATGAACAACTTCATTTATGGTAGAAAAGACAACACCATATTGCTCATATCACATGGCATGTTGCATATAAAGTAGAAAAGATTATAGGGTTATTGTTGATTGCATAAAAGGAGTGAGCTTCATATATGGGACACGGTCAACACTCTCCTTCTTGGATTCTACACAATACAACTTGCTCTAGGAAGATTGTCCACTTTGTAGAAGTTTTAGAAATGAAAGGGGCATGTTTTCGTATTGAAGGGATCCAAGCATGTTTTTCCATCATTGTAGAAGTTTTTGGGAGAATTTTCTTTCTTATCATTTCTATGCATTGTAACTCAGATTTTTAGTCTTGTGATTGAAAATAAAAATTATAATACTCTATTTCGAAGCATTTTTCAAGCAAGATAGATATTTCAAACTTTTGCAAGCTGTAAGAACACCATTATTTTAATAAAGCTCAGTGATTTTTCCTTCTCAATGGTTGTCTTATTGTGTGCAATTGATGATTGATGTGTATTTATGTATTTTATGTTTAAATCCTCAAATATCAGTAAATTAAAATGAATAAATATACTACTAATTAATGTTAATTAATAATTAAATTGACTAAATATACTACCAATTGATATAAATAAGTGAATGGTGAATAAATATGAATAAATATATGGCTAGTCAAATTAGTGAATAAAAATGACTAAATAAGTGACTAGTTAACAACAATCAATGACTAAATAAGTGACTAGTTAAATATAATAATGAATAAAAATGACTAAATACGTGACCAAATTATAACAATCAATGACTAAATCAACAAATAAATATATTAGTGAATAAAAAATGACTAAATAAGTGACCAGATCGTAGCAATCAATGACTAAATCAACGACTAAATATACTACCAAATCAATCAATCAAAACAACCAATAAATGAATTAAAATGGTTTAGTCATCAATCTTCTCACGTTATAAATGACTAGAAATAAACTACTAATGGTCAGATGATCATGTTCAGTCATTTATATGTAGTTTTTACTAGTTTTTTAGTCATATATTTTTGTTTCTATACTAGTGAATATTTTTCTCCTTTTTGTGAATGTGTAGGTTTATAGGTTGAAGAAGGATTGAAGATCTATCAAACTGAAAAAGTTGCAAAGTTGGTAAAGTTGCAAAAATTTGTCATATTTCTTGTCAATTTGTAAAATCTCACCTACAAGTTTTATTTCCAAATTTTAAACATTGAAACTCGGATCAAACAAAAGCTATAGACAGACACCAAAGGATCTCAAAATCTAAGTAAAACCTCTGCACAAAGATCCATTCACCTATGGGTGAATGAGTCTCAGGTAGCCTCCTAAAACTAAATTTTAGTGATAGGTACACATCACTTTGCCATTTCTAGATCTTTCAAAATTTTGTTGTTTCTATCAATATTATGTTTTAAATTGATGATTCAAGTTTGAATGGGCATAATTGAGTTGATTTACTAATTTTATTTTTTCTCCCACAAGTGTTGTTCAGGATGATACATGTTAGACTCCTCTAATGACTCAATAACTAAGCCCTTAAAGTTGTAACTTAGAGACTAGACATCTATACTGAATAGTTATCTTTCTCATCATGAAGTTTCATTTAATTGTCAACCTAGGGACATAAACTTGAAATGGGTCAGCATACTATGTGCACTAGGTTTCTATTGTATCCGTATTCATTCTTCAACTAGAAAAGACATGATGCTAAAAGTAAATTTCTTGAAAGGAAGTAACATAAGTACTGAACATCAACCATCTACTATACTGAACTGTGTAAATTTCTTGAAAGGAAGTAACATAAGTACTGAACATCAACCAACAACTATACTGAACTTAACTGCATGATATAAATAGAAATCCTAGCAAATAGATAGGAAACTACTCTGTCTGCTTTGGTTGCAGGAACAGTCACATAATGAAATTCTAGTGGCTACAAAAATAGATAGTTGCTAGAATTGAAACTATTATTGAATAGAAAAATAGCGACTAGGCTAAAAGGATGGAGTCCTCACCAAGTGGGCCCCCTTGGGTGTGTCTCCCTTGAAACTAACTTAGATGAAACAAACTTATAAGTTCATTTTATTCATTGAAAGTGTGATTACAATGGAATAGTATCATAGCTGTATTATTTGAAAACTAGAAATGTGAGTACATCAGATCAATCAACCTCCTGAGAAGGAGCATCCAAGTCTTATTTATAGAAGAAAACTAGTAACTAAAAACCTATCAAGGTGGTCAACTCCAATAAAATAGGAGGATGCCACATTATTGAAAACATAGAAAAAGGGAAGGAGGTTATACATGTGTGGAATCTGGTCAAGCCAGTCTTGCTTGAATGTAGATTTAGCATAACAACATCTCCTATATTTTCTCAACTAATAACTATGATCATTTACAAGGAAGATACATTCTTTAATTAGAGCTATGATTTTCCCTCCATTGATAGTTTTCCTCCATTTACCTCTTAATGACCACCTTCTTGACTTTCATGGCAACCGACCAACTAGCAAAATCTTTCTCAACTTTGTAGACTCTAATTATATCTGCATAAAAACATTAACATGCAAAAACCATTTCATATCTACAACTACCTTAAAGTAAAATTTATTAATCCACATGTAAAATTAACTTAGATAATTCGCATAGCATGTTAATGTCATTAAAAATAAAAAAAGATAAACTTATGCCCAATGTATATGGTTTTGATGAAATAACATGGAAAATACCAACAACCAAGTGTCAAAGTCTAAGGTAACAACAAAAAATAGATAATAAACCCATCAAAATTGAGTCATTAATTGGACTCATCACTCCCCTAACCTAAGGTCTTGTTGGTACTTCAGTTGAGGAAGTACTACCCCTTTTCCTAGTCAACGCCCTAGAATCTTCAATTGCTAGCTGCCCCACATCAGTTTCTACAGTGTACGAATTAGGGTCCCAGTAGAACCCCTATTGCATCTCCAACCTATTCCATCTTTTCCTTTCTGCAGTTATATCATACCTATAATACCTAAAATCTGGCATAGGCCATAGTAGTGTAGGTGGTTGAAAGGTTAGTGGAAGCCAAAACTATTGTTTCAACCTTCCAAGTTGTATGTATCAGTGAAATGTTTTGCATGTTACAAAATAGTTTTGTATAGAGTGAGGTTCGGCTTGTTTTAACTCATTAGAAAAATTGTTCCACCTTTGCAATAAATACCCTATTACCAATTTCCTTGTAGTGTCTGCCACCTTCTCATATTCTTTGTAGGTTTCTTCTCTAACAGGTATGATCCTCCTATTATAGCTTGGCCGATAGAGAAATTTGTGCCATTCATGGAAAATGTCTGCAAGTTTTCTAGATTCAACCCTGATGGATAGGGGAGTATTGAATTCTTTCTCTTTGTAAGTCCTAAATTATTGTCCCCAACTAATATCATTGTGAATTCATGACATAAATGAACTTAGATGGAGATCCCTGATATACAATAGTGGATTCCAATCATGATCATGGGACACAACATAATTATGCAGATATAATTCACATAACAATTTTTTAACTTCAAGGGAAATTTGATAAGCCTAGAAAAATTCGCAAGGAGTCTCAATAGAAGGATTCAAACCTGAGATGATCCTTGGCATTACAAAAGAAATATTTCATTCCTTCAAATATAGGGCATAGACTCTGGGAGGAGTCTTGCATATGAGCATTTGAGGCACTAATACTGCCACATTATCCACCTTTTCCTTCAAGGCAACAATCTCTATGTTCTTTTCTTCAATTTTTGTATCTTTCTTTTTAATTTCTTCCTTTAGCTTGCCCTTCTCCTCTTTCCATTCCTCTTCTCTCCTTTGCATTTGACTCCATAGGTTCATGGCTACTTGATTCCATGAAAATTTAGAGGGTCTATGTGTTCCTACCAAAATCTTCCCTAGTACTATTTCTAATTGTTCATACAGAACCAACTGTAGTGACTCCAATTCTACACCCTATTCTGGCTATAGGGATTGTTGCTCTTACTACAAGAACTCCTTATTCACATCATGTTCTTGACTCTCAACTTGTTATGCAATAGCGAATTTTTTTGCAAACCTTACATCTGCTTGTCCTTCAAAAATGTCTTTTTCTTCTACATTCACCCGCCCCATAGGTGCTTATGTTTCCTCTCCAAATGTTATTCAAAGCCCAGGGATTTTCTTTGGAGGCATACCAGTGGCTGACCCAACTGGCTTTGATTTCTTAGGAGGGATTTCATTCTTTTCTTCGACTATAGGAAGAACAAAGTCAACCTTTTGTTTCTTAGGTTTTGGCATTACTTCTTCTATCATTTTCATTTTAGCTTTCCCTTTCCTCATTTATGCCTCTCTCTTTTGTGCCTCTTCCTTCCTAATTGTGGCCCTAGTTCAAATTAGGGTTTCAAGAGGAACATCATCATCATTAGAGTCTAAAGAGGAACTATCTTCGGCTGAATTTTCTAACTCAAAAGAACTAATTTCTATGGCTTGCTTGGCTATAGGAGGATTTACAGTGGGGTTTGCACCAAAAGTTGAGGCACCAAGAGTTGTTTCAACAACACTCCTCATACTAACCCTACAAGGTTGGGCTAGAGCCCTAGGTCACATTTTTTTTGGTCTAAATTGGTCAATGCTTACAAATTTCTCCCATGTCATATCAGACCCCTCTTGCAAATATTTCTCAATAGTAATTTTATCAAACAATGGTGAGAGATGGAGTTACCCTTACCTTTCTAAGTCTCGGCCACCATGATTATAAGGATATGATACAAAACATTAGGTACATTCATTCTTCTCCCATGTTGCATATGATTCAAGAGCTTGAAGTGTAAAAAATGAAGGTTCGACTAGCGGCCCTCACAAGTAATGTACTTCACAATATGGAAAACTACTTTTTTCCATGGCTCTGGTAGAGAGGTTCTCTTTGTACCTTGTTTATTCACTTCCAATGGAGGGTTACCATGTTTAGTAATTCTGCCCTCCCTATCCTTGTATCTTCGGTAGCAAGGTATAGCTCACCATCAGTCAGAAAACCTTCCACCTCTGCAATCCTCTCTTTAGTATCTATCACCTCCAACCCTTTTACCATTGCTTTCCCCTCAAAGAACGTCTCTGAAAATTTTAGCGCAACATCCTCATTGTAGTTGTCATGCTTTAGGAAATAATCCAGCCACCTACAATTTCTAAACTTAGCCTGGGAAGGTGCATCTTGTAGGACCACATCATGAACCATGGGTTCATTTCTAATTAGTTCTCCTACCATAGTTTTAGCTACCTACAATCAAACAAGCACTTCTATGAGATTTCCTTCCTACAATATTCTTTGGAGACCCAATTTATTCTTCCTGCAACACTTTTGAAGTCCTAACACCAATGTCATATGAATTTTACCTTTTGGTGAATTAAGATTATGACTAAGGAAACAAAGGAAATAAGGAATAATAAATGAAGGGTACTTCTAAGAAAAATTGCAGCAGTAAGGTGTCATTTCACACATGCAAGACACCATTTCACTTTGTCATTCAAATTGGATCAATTCAAATTTCTTGACATGGATTGACACATGGACATGTTATTCACACTTCCCCCCCAACCTAAATATGAGCATGTGCCCACACAGGCTGGGTGGTAATGATGATTTGATAGGGAAGAATATAATTATATGCTATGCAGAATATCACATTAATTTACAGTAATTAAATAAATGAACTAAAGATAATTAAGATATAACAAATTTGTGCACATGTACCTAAAAAAATTGGAGTATCCATTACAAAGAATGTGGAGGAAGTACCAGTTACATTTTTATAAGTACAGTTGAGCAATAATTGAAGTGGTGATGGAATGAAGTGGTGGTGAAGTGAAGTGAAGTGATGGTGGAGTGATGGAAGAGAGAGAAAGGTGGAAATGGATGGGAAAATGAATTGATGAAGAAGTAGACTCCCACAAAAGTGAAATTCTTTATTATGATAGAATATGTACCTTGATTAGACAGGATGGAAACTAGGTCTGCTTCCTTTGGTTGTAGGAAGTTTGGGAGTTTCGTGCTTTTGAGATTGTTTCATGAAGTCCTCTTTGGAAGTTGGCTTATGATACAACCTGAGGTGATGACCATTGACAAGAAATTTAATCTAATAGGGTCAATTGTTGTGAGCTAAATAACACCATTGGAGAAGACTTCAACAACTTCATATGGTCCTAGCCACCTTGTTTGTAACTTGTTTGCATTATCCTGATATCTAGAGTTATAAAGGAGTGCCCAGTCACCTAACTGGAACTTCTTTTCCTTTATGAATTTTTAAGGCCACTTGATTATCTGATTTTGCATTATCTTTGTGTGATGAAGGGGTGACTTTCTCATTTCATCCAAAGCATTTAGTTGCATGATTCTATCCTTTTGTGCCTGAGATATGTCTATCTCAAGATCTAATGCAATCCTAAGAGTTTTATGCTTAAACTCTATGGGAATCATGGCTATCTTTCCATACAACAACTCAAAAGGAGTGAAATGAGTGATTGTTTTCTAGTTTGTTCTATAGTTGTAGACAAATTCTAGGATCCTATTGGCCCAATCTTTTCTATGAATAGCCACTGTTTTGGTCAAAATAGCTTCAATTTCCCTATTGGTCACCTCAACCTAGACATTGGCTTGAGATTGATAGAGGGTAGACTTCCTATGCCTGATGTTATATTCATTGACCAAATTTTATAACGAGGGTTGATATAACTTGAGCCCCTTGATTTCTCACTATCTCCCTTAGAACCCCATAACATGTGAAAATTTCCTCATAGAGCAATTCTACAACCTTATTATCTCTAGCATGTTTCATAGCTTTAACCTCAACCCACTTGATCACATAGTTAGTCCAAACCAAGATGTATGATTTTCCATTTGATGGTGGATCAATTGGATCCCCAAAATCAAGTCCCCATTTATCAAATGGTATGATGACTACCTAGGGGTACAAAGGCATCTCATCAAATTTAGTTGGTCAAACCATCCTCTGACATCTATCACACTTCCTAGTATACTTACCTGCATCTTTATGAAGTGTGGGCCGGTAATATCCTATATTAAGAATCTTCATTATTGTCCTCTTTGCTGTAAAATGCCCTCCATAGGGTTCATTGTGACATACATGCAGTATATCATATGTCTCATCTTCTGTTACACATCTTCTCATCACATGATCTAGTCCAGTATAAAATAGACATACTTCAATCCATGAGAAAGGATTTTTTTTCTCAATGAGAACCCTTCTCTCTTTTGGAGAGAAATGAGGGAGAGCTCTTCCTGTGACTAGATAGTTTTCTATGTCTACATAGCAAGGTGTTTGTATAATGATGGAAAATAAGTGTTCATCATGGAAGGATTCATCAATGACTTGAGTGTCCTCAGATGTAGTCAACCATGAGATAAATTTTGCTACAACATTTTCTTTCCCTGGTTTGTTTATGCTGGTGATATCAAACTCTTGCATGAGCAACAACCATCTTGCTAATCTTCCTGTATTTAAGGGCTTATTCAAAAATACTTTATGACTGCATGGTTTGTATGGACAAATATCTTATACCTAGTGATATAGTGTTTGAGCTTATTGAGGGCATAAATCACTACCAACATCTCCTTTTTTTGTCACAGTGTAGTTAAACTCTGCTCCTTGTAGACTTTTGCTGACAAAGTAGATTGCAATATCAATGGTTCTCTCCTTTTGTCCCAAGACAAATCCTATGGCATAATTAGATGCATATGTATGAATATGGAAAGGGAGTTCCCATTTAGGACCTTTGAGCATAAGAGCATGGGTTAAGACTTCCTTCAAAGCAAAAAATTCTTTGTCACAATATTTTGTCCACTAGAGTTCAACATCTTTAGTCAAAAGACTATAGAGTGGCATTAGCATTTTACTGAAATCCTTGATGAAATGCCTATAATAGCCAACATGACCTAGGAAACTCCTAACATCCTTTTTCATTTTAGGAATAGAGAGATTAGTAATTACCTCAATCTTGATTGGATCCACCTAAATTCCCTTTTGAGAGATGAAATGGCCAAGGACTACTCCTTTATGCATCATCATAAATAATTTCTCACTATTTAAGGACAGATGATGGTCTTCACATCTCTACAGAACCTTCCTGAGGTTTTCCAATGCTTCATCAAAATTAACACCATAAGTCTTGAAATAATCCATGTAGATTTCAATGCACTCATGTGAAATATCTGAAAAGATACTAATGACTACCCTCTAGAAAGTTGCAGGTGCATTGCAAAGACCAAATAGAAGCACTGAATAGGCATAAGTTCCCCAAGGATAGGTAAAATTTGTCTTCTCTTGGTCCTCAAGTGCAATCTATATTTGATCATAGCCACTAAAACCATCCAAGAAGGAAAAATACTTCTAGCCTGCAAGTGAATCCAATACTTGATCTATAAAAGGAAGAGGAAAGTGGTCCTTTTTGTTGGTAGAATTTAATTCTCTATAGTCAATACAAACTCTCCATTTACCTCCATTTTTAGGCACAATCACCAAAGGATACACCCATTGGTTGTCTAAGATAGGATAGATGAATCCAACATCCAATAACTTATGTAGGTCTCATTTGAAAATCCCCCTTAATGAAGGATTCATTCTCCTTTGTGGTTGTCTTATAGGTGTGCATTCATCTTTGATGCAGATCCTATGAGTATACAGTTTAGGATCTAACCCTCTCATTTCATGGTAATCCCATGTAAAATGCAAGCTAATGCTTTTCTAACAAGTTCATCAAGGACAACTGTTGCTCCTTAGTAAGCTTGTTATTGATATTCAAATGTTTACTTTTTGAAACTTGCACTTGTGTTATCAACTCTATCATAGCTTATTCACTGATGCATGGTGTTTTTAGTTCATGCGGCAACAATGTCTGAGACATACCCGTTGCTATACGAATTTTAGGTGTAGGAAGAGTAGGTAAAAGTGTCTACAATGAACTAGTAGAACTAGACTTAGGAGTAGGTGATTCCCCATGAATTTCATAACTATCTTGAATTATATTTGAAAATATTTCATCCTCTTCTTGTAGTTGTAGAAAAGGGATTATGTCTATCATCATGAGTTGCATTATTGAATTGATCTCCTTAGCTTCTTCACCAACATGATGCCATAAAGGGTTATCCATATCATGGGGTGGCTAAGAAAGAGGGTAAAGAGAAAGCTTTTTTGGTACTTCTACCATCAGAAATAGTCATGTCCCCTACCCGACATCCAATGTAGGCATCAATTGTAGCTAACCATGGCCTTCCCAAAATGATGGGATACGCTCCCAATGTACCTTTAGGGGAAAGTATCATAAAATCTATTGGATATTCCCAAGAGTCTATAATAACAAGGTCTTCTATCACACCATCAATTTTGAAAGTGGAACTATTAGCAAGCTACAAGACTGTAGGAGTAGGTCTTAGATTTGTAACATTCAGTTGCTACATGATATCCCTAGTCATCACATTAATTGCTACTCCTAAATATATTAGATAATTCTTGACTTGGATCCCATTTATGATAAATTCAACTATAGGACTTCCTGGGTCAGTGTACTTAGGGGCATTGACTCTCCCAAGCATGATATTAGCCAATTGCCTTACTACATGGTCAGTGGTGAGGTCTATCTTTTCCCTCCAAATATTTTTAGGGCATGCTTCCTTTATTTCCTTACCATATATGGGAACATCTTTTATGGTATGAAATAGAGGTATCTTGACACATACATGTTTCATCTAATCCAAAATAGCACAGGTTGCTTCCTCCTTTTGCTTAACTTCTAACCTTTGAGGAAATAGTGGTTCAGGATTAGACTATTGAACTGGTTCAAGATTGGTAGGCACACTTGACTGAGTTGGTGCATGAGGTAAATTCTGATGTACCTCCTCTTCCAAAGGAAGCTTGGTGATAATAGGAATGTGAGGTGATGGAAAATTAGTTCCTAAACATAGGTGGATATTACTCAAACTCACAACATAAGTAGGATATTGGTTTGGATTGGTAGAATAGATTGGTTGTTGTTGTGGTTTGTTATTTGGGTTGGTTGTGGGTTGAGCTAGTAACTGATTAGGTCTAGGTGTGCTAGTATTTGAGTTGGGAGGAGGCATTAGAGTAGGCTATTGAGGCTATGGAGGTAGTTTCATGTAACCAGTTGTCTGGTTTGGCCATTTCTGCCCTCCTCTCCATTGGGATGTCTGCTACCAGTTTCCTAAAGTTAATGCCATTGGGGTGGAGTATTTTGGTAATTAGGCCAAGTATTTTGAGGGTATCTCCAAGGTTGAGGTTGATAACCTCCAAATTTTTATGGATATTGGGGTTCCATTGACTACCACATGCATAAGAATTCATGTAAGGTCCATTAAAAGATAATGGGTCTGGTGGCATACCTTTTCTTGGAGCCCATGACCTTCTTTGTGTAGCATAGAAAACTTGATCTTCATCTCCCTCAATTGGCTTGAATTCAGGTGGAATGTGCTTTCTTTCAATATTGGCCACCATTTTACATTTGTAGTCATTCTTTCTTTGCCTACAATGAGGGAAATATTCTACCAACATTGCCTATGCCTCCTCATGTTTCTTCTTTGCTTGAAGTGTACCCAGCTGAGTTTCCATATTATTTATGATGTCCTGCTTGAAGTTTGATAGTAGGTGAGTGATTTTCATCCTTGAAACTCCATTAATAGAATATTAACCCACATGGGGCCGATAACCTCTCCCTTTCTTCATAGCTTCTCTAGAGTAATTTTGACATAATTTATTAATATATGCCAAGGGTACTTTGGTGATATCTCCTTCTCTTATCAAATCTAGAGCATCATAACAAGCCTCACTGATTCCTCTAAGGAAGAGAAACTTTTGAGACTATTTATTGAGTGCATGGTGTGGAGACTTCTTCAAGCTAAACTGGAATCATGAAAAATAGTCCTCCAAACTTTCATCCTCCTTCTGCTACATTCTGAAGATATCACCTCCTCTCATATCACTACCTCCATAGTATTCATTATACTTCTCAAGAAATGTTTCCTTCATCTCATCCCAATTGTTTATAGTATTCCTTCCTAAGCTCATAAACCATCTTAATGCAACTTCTTTCAAAGTAGTAGGAAAAAAATTAAGCCTATGAGCATCAGTCGTGTAATCATAGCTTTTGCAGAGGATATCAAATTCAAACAAGAAATTTTTTGGTTCCTCTGTTACAAGCCCATAGAATTTAGGAAGAGCTAAAGTAGGAATGTTCTTAATTTTGTCAACATCATTTTGTGGAGGAATGGGGAAATGAAAGGTTGGTTGATTAGGCTGATTTGGCTAAGCACCCATATTTTCTTGTTGGACTATTAGAGAAAATGGGTTTTCTATCAGATTTTGGGTAGCTTGTTCTTCAAAAGAGGTTTCAGAACTGGCCAAATTTGGAAATGCCTTAGCAAAAGGGTTTACAACTTCTTCTTCTTTTATAAAATTTTGAAACTCAACTATCTAGTTATCAGCATTAGGGTAATTAGGAAGGAATCTCCCTAAAGAATCTCTTCTCCTACCCCCATGCATGCAGTATTACTTAGTATCATCCAAATCACACAAATAATTGGTGAAAGAATAGTGGGTCATTACTATTTCTAATGAAGGGGGTGTTGGATGTTGTGGTTTTGTTGCTGATATGTGGTTTTCATTGATGTCAACACTATTAGAATTGGTGCCTTGAAGACTGTATATGTTGAGGATATTGAAAAAATTAGAATAAATATTTTGCAAACAGTCTGTGAAGTTGTGAAGACTAGAGTGGTGGAAAGTTATGTATGTTGATATTCAGAAGTTGTGCATTTAAGGGTTTTTTGTTGAGCCTATCTAGTATGTTTTCTGAAAGTTTCAAAGGTGTGCATCAAGATTGGATAAAGTTATGTGTTTTTGAGTTCCGATAGTTATTCTGTTACTGTAGCAGGTGTTTCTAGAAGAAGAGAATGCAATTTGGGTAAATTGAATTGTTGTGTATTCTCTTGTGACATTCAGTGATTTTTCTAGATCGTGTTCTATCATTGTGGTATGTCCGGGTTGATCGGTGTGTTCGTGATCAAAGATTTTTCCTTTGTGTGTTCAATTTTTCATGTTCTTGGCCAACATGGTGGTTGTAGCATGTTGCAGATCCTTGTGGATTAATTTTTGAATGCTTGACACATTCGAGGATGTTGACTTAGGTCTTCATTATGTTGTGATTGACTTATTTTTGTACACATTGAGATTTTTTCATGAATTGGGCCGATAGTTTGTGTTCATCTACTATTTATTTGTGGTCAATAGAGTTGTTGATGTAAATTCATGTAGCGGATATATAAGAGCGATTGTTTCTTCATTTTAAAGTGTACTCAATGAATGTATGTGAATTATGTGCGAGATATGTGCAAATAAAGATCGGATCATTTGATTATAGAGCAGAGTGTGAAGAAGTTTGAGCAAAGTGTGAAGAAGTATTTATATGCCTAACTGAAATTATCATTAGGCTTTTGAAGAAGCTAATTTCTCAGCTCAAACTCAACAGATGGATTTAATCTGATTGTTTTATGTAAGGTAGTGTGCCTAAATGCATGTGCATTCCTTATTCTTTTCACTTATAATTTTAATAGGGTATAATTGTGGATTAACATCCACCATGGTTTTTCCCCTAATAGGGTTTCCACACAAAAATCTTGGTGTTGTGTGTTTCTAATGTGTTGTTGATTCATGCTTTCATTATTAATGATCAGATCTAAGATTAAATGTTGATAAAGGTTAAATAAGTTTAAATTTTGTAACAATTGATTCACCCCCCTCTCAGTTGTCTATCCTTGTTTTTCCAACAATTGTTATCAGAGTTGGTTCCTCTAAAGAATTTTAATAGCTTGAGGTGATCTGAGATGGAATCATACAAGAAGGATAGTCCCAAATTCGATGGTGCAAATTACTCTATGCGGAAGGTCAGAATGGAGTGTCATTTGAAGTGCATTGGTGAACCCTTCAAAAGATTACAAAGAACACATATACTACTCTTTAGAATAGTCCCTCTACTCCTAATCAAATCAAAGAAGATGAAACTAATATCAGGGCTATTGAAGCATTATCGAGTGCTTTGACAAATTTAAAGATGATAGATGTGATAGGTCTGAAGAAAACACATGAGATTTGGCAGAAGTTGGAAACATTGTATGAAGCAGATGCACAAGTAAAAGTTGCTAAGCTACAAATTCTGGAAGGCAAATGGGAAAACATGAAGATGAGTGAAGATGAGAACATTATTGCTTTCATGCAGAAAGTAAATGAACTAGTGATGGGCATTAGATGTGTTGATGGAATTTTGGAAGAAGATGAGATTCTAGCTAAAGTGCTCAGATCGGTTCCTACTTCTTAAAAAATGAGAGCCCATGTTATTGAAGAGCTCAAGATAGTAACAAATGTGACAAGAGATATGTTGATTGGAAAACTAGATGCCTTTGAGTTGAGTGAATTTGGTGAGTCTACTCCTAAGATAGAATCTGTATTTAAAGCTACTGTATCTGGAAAAATCCAATAGAGATATGATCTGGGAGAAAGTTCCATAAATACATTTAAGTATGAAGATGAGATGAAATAGATTGAAGATGAAGAAAGAGAGCTAGAAGAGTTGGAAGCATTGATTGTGAAAAGATAAGCTAGAGGTCAAGGTAAGTATAAAGGAAAGCTACCTATTAAATATTTCTCTTGTAGTAAGATAGGTCATTTTTCATCAAGGTGTCCTGAAAGAGTTTCTAAGTACAAACTTGACAAGTCTAGATTTCAAAAGAAATGTCATTATGTTGAAGAAGGTGTTATTGATGATGAATCTGATAAAGAAACTGGAAATGAAGATGGATGGGTATTCATTGCTATCAAGGAAAATGGTTCGATGTCCACTAAATCTGCTAGCAATCAAAATATTGAGAAATCTCATGTAGCCAGAATTGATGAAAATGATCAGTGGGTGATTGATAGTGGATGCTCACATCATATGACTGGTGACAAAAGAAAGTTTATACGCTTGAAGAAATATAACGACAGTGTTGTAAGATTTGGAGATAACAATGCTGGTGTGATTTGTGGCAGAGGCACTATCTCTCTTGGTGGTAAATATAATACTAATGATGTCCTATATGTTGAAGGATTGAAGCATAATTTTTTGAGTGTTGGATAGATGGTCGACAAGGGATACAATATTTAGTTCAAAGATGGAAAATGCAAGATATTGGGAAGCTCTGGAAATGTAATTGGTTCAGGTATAAAGACAAGAGGTAATATTTTTCACCTGAGTGTTGCTAGTGAAAGTCGCTTAATTGATCAAGTTGATATAAGATAGTGATGGAATAAAAGGTTGTGTCATGTGAATTTTGATAACATTGTCAAAGTAAGCTCCGCACAAGTAGTCAGAGATCTACCTAAGTTAGTAAATCCTACTAACACAATATGCAAGGAATTCCAGATGGGAAAGCAAACTATAATTTATTTTTGGAGAAAACAACGTCATTCTAATGGAGTATTGGAGTTGATACATACTGATCTATGTGGTCCATCCAAAATCAAAAGTCTACATGGAGAAAGGTACTTTATGTTGCTTATTGATGATTACTCTAGGATGATATGGGTTTCTTTCTTGAGAGAAAAACATGAAGCACTAGAAAATTTCAAACGTTCCAAAGCTATGATAGAGAATGAGATAGGGTTGAAGATCAAATGCTTGAGATCAGACAAAGGTGGTGAATTCACTTCCTGGGAGTTCAATTCATTTTGTGAAGAGCATGGAATCAAAAGATAGTTATCTGCTCCCCAGACTCCTCAACAAAATGGAGTTGTTGAGAGAAAGAACAAAAAAAAAATAGATGTTGCTAGAACTATGATGTTGGAAGGTAATGTTCCTCATATCTACTGGAGAGGAGTTGTAAGCACTATTGTATATACTATCAACCGGGTAAATTTCAATGGTAATTCTGATAAGACTCCTTTTGAGTTGTGTTTTGGTCATAAGCCTACTATTAAGTATTTCAAAATCTTTGGAAGTAGATGCTATATCAAGAGAGATGAATATATTGGCAAGTTTGGTGCTAGAAGTGATAAGGGAATCTTTTTGGGTTACTCTACTAAATAAAAAGCCTACTAGTGCTACAATAGAAGATTGAAGAAAATGGTTGAAAGTACAAATGTCAAAGTTGATGAGGATACTGGTAGATCATCTAGATATTGTGGATATGATTCAGATGATCAATAGGATAGTACTAAGAAAGGAAAGATTACTCAAACATAGAATCAAGTTCAAATTGTTTTGATGAATCAAGAGAATCATGAAGGAGAAGCTAGTAGAATTATAGAAGAGAGAATAGAAGAACTAGAAGTTAGAGATAATCCCAAAGTCCCAAGGTATGTAAAGCTAAAACATTCTAAAAGTTAGATTATAGGAGACAAGAACAAAGGTGTGCAGACTAGAAGAAGAATTGTAGAAGAGTATTTTTTGATTTCCAAGACTGAGCCTAGCAATGTCAATGAAGCATGTAAAGATGAATATTGGATGGAAGAAATGAAGGAAGAACTGATGTAGATAGAGAAAAATGATACAAGGATTCTCGTTCCCAGACCTTAGGATAAAAACATGTTTGGAACCAAATGGGTCTTTCGGAATAAGCTAAATAAACAAGGTGAAGTGGTCAGAATAAAACAAGACTACTATGTAAAGGGTACTCATAGATGGAAGGTATTGATTTTGAAGAAACCTTTGCCCCTATTGCTAGAATTGAATATTTAAGGTTGTTTCTTGCTTATGTTGCTTTCAAGAATTATAAAGTCTATCAAATGGATGTGAAATCAACATTTCTGAATGATGAAAAAGACATGGTTTTTCAGTTGAAGAGAGCACTGTATGGACTTAAGCAAGCCCCTAGTGCCTAGTATGCTAGACTGGACAAATACTTATTGAAGCTTGGATTCAATAAAGGTACTACTAACAACAATCTGTATTTCAAAGTGGATAAGGATAAAGAGTTGATTATTGAAGTCTATGTTGATGACATTATTTTTGAAGGTGATGATGAATTATGCATGAAGTTTGCTAATGAAATGAAAAGTGAATTTGAGATGTCATTGATTGGAGTTCTGAAATTCTTTTTAGGATTGCAAATTACTTAGTTAGATGATGGAATCTTTATATCTCAATCCAAATATGTAAGAGAGTTACTGAAAAAGTTTGGCATGGAAGACTCAAAGCCTATAGGTACACCCATGATAATTGGATGCAAGCTAACACAAAATGATGTTTCTCCTAAGGATAATCAAATAAGTACATGCCAATGATTGGTGGATTGATCTATTTGACTTAGACTAGACCAGACATCATGAATTTTGTATGCATGGTTGCTAGATATCAAGCTGATCTGAAGGAATCACATGACTGCAATAAAGAGAATTTTCAGATACTTGAAAGGAACAGTTGATTTTGGGCTATGGTATCGTAAGGATGATGACCTAACTTTGAATTCCTCTACAAATGTGGATTGGGTAGGAGATGTGGATGACATGAAAAGTACAAGTGGTGGTGCATTCTTCTTGGGGAAGAAACTGTGTCTTGGCTAAGTAAAAAGTAGAATTTTATTTCCTTGTGTATTGTTGAGGTAGAATATATTTCTGCTACAAACAATTGTACTCAAGTAATATGGATGAAAAAGATGAGAAATATCAAAATTGAGTATAATGAGCCTATTTCTATATTTTGTGATAACTCAAGTGCCATAAACATTTCTAAGAATCTGGTGCTACATTCAAAGACAAAACATATATCTATCAAGTATCACCTTTTGAGAGACAAAGTGACTAATAAAGAAGTCAAACTGGAGTATGTGCCCACTAAGGAACAAATTGCAAATATATTTACTAAACTGTTTCCTAAGGATACTTTCGAGTATCTCAGAGGAAATTTAGGGGTGATTTCTCCTCCTAATCTGAACTAAGATGCAAGTCTTTGCATCAATTTGTGCACTTATAGTCAGATCTGGTTTCAGATTGATGTTATGGTGGCTGCTACTCAGGGGGAGTAGTCAGATGATTCAGATATGTGGTTAAAAGATTGTGTACCTTTTCCATTGATGTAAAAGGGGGGTAAGAATAATGTGAAAAACCCTTGAGGAAGAAAGGGGGAGAAGAGTCATGAAATAAGAGCAATGTAAGAGGGAGAAGAATAGTATGAGAAGAAGAAGAACTGTTGGAGAAGAGCTAGTTATTTTGATGGTATTTTTCACATCATGTGTTGCCATCAATTCTAAAGGGGGATATTGTTGGATGTTGTGGTTATGTTGCTGATATGTGGTTGTCATTGATGTCAACACTATTAGAATTGGTTCCTTGAAGACTGTATATGTCGAGGATATTGGGAAAATTAGAATAAATATGTTGCAGACAGTCTATGAAGCTATGAAGATTAGAGTGGTGTAAAGTTATGTACGTTAATATTTAGAAGTCGCACATTAAAGGGTTTGTTGCTGCACCTATTTAGTATATTTTTTGGGTGTTTATGGAAGAAGAGAATCTAATTCTAGTAAATTGAATTGTTGTGTATGCTCTTGTGATGTTCAGTTATGTTTCTAGATCATGATATATCATTGTGGTACATGCATGTTGATCGGTGTGTTCTTGATTGAATATTTTTCCTTTGTGCGTTCGAGTTTTCATGTTCTTGGCCGACATGGTGGTTGTAACATGTTGTGGATCCTTGTGGATTAAGTTTTGAATGCTTGGCATGTTCAAGGATGTTGATTTAGGTCTTCATTATGTTGTGAATAAGTTAGGTTTGTACGCATTGAGATTTTTTCATGAATTGGGCTAACAGTTTGTGTTCATCTATTATTTATTTATGGTCGATAGAGTTGTTGATGTAAATTCATGTAGCAGATATATAAGATCATTTTTTTCCTCATTTTGAAGTGTGCTCAGTGAATGTATGTGAAGTGTGTGCGAGATACGTGTGAATAAAGATCAAATCATTCGATTGCAGAGCAAAGTGTGAAGAAGTTTGAGAGAAGTGTGAAGAAGTATTTTTGTGCCTAACTAGAACTATCATCAAGATTTTGAAGAAGCTAATTTCTTAGTTCAATCTCATCAAATGGATTCAATCTAATTTTTTTATGTAAGGAAGTGAGCCTTCCCTTCTGAGTAGTGAGTTCTAGGAATTATGCTTGAATGCATGTGCATTCTTTATTATTTTTACTTATACTTTTAACAAGGTATAATTGTGGATTAACCTCCATCATGATTTTCCCCTAACAAGGTTTTGACACAAAAATCAAGGTGTTGTGTGTTTCTGATGTGTTTTTGATTCATGCGTTCATTGTTAATTATCAGATTTGAGATTAAAGGTTGATAAAGGTTAAATAAGTTTAAATTCTATAACAACTGATTCACCCCCCTCTCAGTTATCTATCCTTGTTTTTCCAACAATAATCCTTGCATTCTTTTACATTTCTAGACACTAGGGGCAAGTACTTACATCTTGCTTTAGAATAAATCTTGATCTATGTGTTCTAACTCATAGTGTGATCTAGGCATTGTACCAACAAAATAGTGTACCACCAATGTACTACTAGGGTAACCTTCAAATCATTTCACAACCCCAAGCAAAACGATAAAAAAAATAAAAAAAAATCAAAAAGAGAAAAAAAATTAAAAAGCAAAAAAACAGTAAAGAGAAATAAAACGTTCTTTTAGTGAAAACCACTTTGTGGTGCTTCTAAAATAGGTACCATAGTGAAAACTTGGAAAACTGCACTATATTGGAATAATAATTGCATCATTATCTATTGATATTGTCTCAAGAATTCACCCATTCATCTCATAATAAAACATGTGTCCAACCATGGCTTGATGACTGATTACGTATTGAACATTGTTGCACCATCAACATATGTCTTTCCTAGAGAAGGTAGTCTTGTCTCGAACTAGGGGAAACTTCTCGAAATAGGTAGTGAATTACATCCCTGTGCATCCCATCTATAGAAGTTGTCAAAACCAACTTCAGAGTCCAAGAACACCTACATGCAAATGGATACCTGTCACAGGGAAGAGAATGGATGAAAAAGCAAATGAGGGTTTGAAGCTCTAAAATATGGAGAGATTATATTATCAGATCAAGAGAATTGAATAATATACAATGGATCAATCCTTAAGAAAGGAGATCGTGCAAAACCTAAAAGAAACCCTAATAGGTAAACATTTAATAATTAATATAATTATTAAATGTCACAATATGAAAAATAAAGAGAAATCTTAAGGGGAACAAAGGTAACTTAATTAACATAAATAAGTTAAACCCTTTACTCTAACACCCCCCCTTAATATGAGCAAGAGTGTATCTACAAACTAGTGCAAGAAAGTAAAAGTAACTACAATGCATGAAAGAAAACAAGGGTCCCGACAACTAGGCCTGATCAGGTACCCGAATACAACCAAATCTCTATAAACTAGAGAAATAGAGAAAACCTCAAGGGAAAAAATCTACTCCAAAAAGAGATGCAAAAAGAAAGTGCAAATGGAATGTCTCAAGAGACTCTCTCAAGAACATATGCAGATATACAATTAGTCCCCCCCCCCCATGAGAGAGAGTGGAGACTCCAAAGCCCCCCCAGAATGAAAGAACCCCTATGCCAATGATCAAACCAATGTGTCTCCTCAGAGGAAGAAATAGATCCAATGGTAGAGGAAGAGGAAATCCCTAGATGTGAGGTGAAAATGGAAGTCCTGGATGATGCTCACTGAAGAACTGAACTACAACATGAGTGTCTAAATAACAAAATGGTGAATCAAACAACTCAAGATGATCCTAAAATGGAATCTCCAGTGAAGAAGGGATAATAGGTGTGTTGAATCTATCATCTATGAGGAAAGGAATATCCTCTTATATGGCCTGAACAACTGCACTTGATGGCTCGATGAGTGGAGCAACAATGTCAGTCACAATTGAAGAGGTATCCTGCTGAACAAATGTGATCTCAACAGGAGGAAGAGGTGTAGAAGTCTCAACAATAGTCTCAGGAACAAATGGAAGAACACATAAGTTCAAGTGACCAAACTTTGCCACAGATACGACATGCTCTCTTTTAGAAAGAGAGGGAGATGGTGGACCAAAGTTTGTGAATGCATACAATCAGGAAGAATGATCAACTATCTTTGTTGCAACAATGTTGCCAGTCTGAATGTCTCTAATGTGCACTGAATCAGGTGTGAACTCAACTGTCTTCCCTATCCAACTATGAGCAATCTGATAGATGAAGAGAAGGTTAGTGGACAAAGATGGCACACATAGTACATCATTGAATGTACCATCATCAATGTTGATAGAACCTTTCCCACATACACTCATATAAGTGTTATTACCCATCAATATGTGTGATAAGGATGTAGCCTCGAAAGATGAGAACATGTCCTGAGAAGATGCCATATGGTGTGAAGCACCAAAATCCGGTAGCCATCTAGATGAATGTGAATTGGTGGTTGCACATAATGCACGACCCTTATGTGGGGCTAGTCCATCTATCTAGAATGATGGTGAAGAAGAAGACCCACCTAATGTAGATGAAGAAGAGTGATGAATATGGTTCTTCTCAAGAAGAGCTGTCAAATCTGAAACCTTTTTTTTCATGTGCATCTATCTTCTTCTCATAACACTTGGACTAATCATGTCCTAGCTTAGTACAATAAGCACACTTAGGTCTATCTTTCTTCAATGATTCCCCCTTAGGAGAAGGTGAATCAGAAGTCTTATGTGAACTAGAATCCTTCCAATGCTCTATGGTCTGTGGTTTTTGTTTCTGCTTTTGCTTATGCTTCTCTTGAGATGATTGTGCTACCAATGCTTGGTGTGGTGATCCTGTGAGAGCATCCAACTATGATATCTTGGCTTGCTCTTGTGTCAAACGATCACAAAACACCTCAAAATTAGGCATGGTAAATAGATTTCCCAAGGAATCGATAGTGGAATACAAGGTAGAGGAGAATATTTGAAAGTTCCCACGAAGCTTTGACAAAATCAGGTAAATACACTTTTTATCAGTCTTAACCTTACCACAACCCTATAGAAGAGATCTCTATTGTTTGAATTTTATCAGAAAGTCCTCAATATAGGGAAAAGAATCAGGTACAAGTGAAGTCAACTCTGCCTCAATCTATAGTGCACGAAACCAATTGATGGTACCAAATAAATCATTCAACTTGCTCCACATTTCAAGAGGATTGTTACATGCATCAAGATGAAACAACAAGTTGTCTGAAACATGTAAGGAAATCAAACCCATAGCCTCATCCAACTTATTGCTATGTTGCATAATCTCAAATGACCTTGTCAAAATTGGTTGAACCGTATCTAAACAGGACCACAACCCCTTTGATCTGTGAAGATGTGTCATGAATGCCTTCCAGGTATGATAGTTATGAGGTGTGAGAAGTACAATAGTAAAAGTGTTTTCGACCATGTTTGAAGAGGTTTTAATGGATTTTCAATGTGAATATTTTCTAGTTTTCTGAAGTAAATGACAGAAAGAAAGAAAAAAACTCCCCCCGCAATGCAAAAAACCAAACCCCAATAGAGTTTTTTCAGCAGAAAAGTAGGAAAAAACATAAAAGGTTTCAGACTGAAACTTGTGTACCTAGTAAATATTCTGAAAAAAATAATAGAATATCTGAATAGATCACATTCACATCTTTCTGATGCCTATTCATTTTTGAAAAATGGAGCAAAAACGACCAAGTTATACCCTCCGGAGTGCAAAAAAATCATCTAGCTTTGACTGCACAAAAATATAGCCAAACTAAAAAATTTTACAAAATATAATGCACAATCATGATGGGCTTGGATCCAGCTTTCCAACGCCTATTTTCATTTGAAAAACGGAGCAAAAATGCCAAGATATGCCCGTTTGAGTGAAAGTGGGTAAAAAACAATTTGTGGAGGGGCTTGGTGGTGCTTTGGTGGCTAGTGGCGTAGGGGCGGCACGGTGGTGGCACGTGGGTGGTGTGGCGAGAGAGATCTGGTGGATAGCTGATGGCGGTTGGATGGCTGGTTGGCAGAGGTGGTGGTCCAGTGGCAATTGCTAGCGGTCATCGCCTTTGTTGGTGGCCGCTTGGCTGCACAGTGGCAACGGACTAGTTTTAAATTGGCCACGGGTTTTTTAAATGCAAATTTTGATTTGATTTCTTTTTTTTCTTTTTTTTCAGCCTCGTAAACTGTCTTGAGGCTGTATAGCCTTGGGGTTGATTAAGGGGTTTTTGGACACTACGAATCCAACAGCGAGGTCCGTTTGGGCCCAAAGTGAACCCAAAAAATGAAGTATGCCGAATCCAGAGAAAATCAACCTATAAAACTGTGAATGCCTAATCCAACCTTCGTAGCTCCAAATTCTTCAAACAGGAACAGGCTGCAGTAGGTCCACTCTGATACCATGTAGAAGTTGTCAAAACCAACTTCAGAGTCCAAGAATACCTACATGCAAATGGATACCTGTCACAGGAAAGAGAATGGATGAAAAAGAAAATGAGGGTTTGAAGCTCTGAAATATGGAGAGATTATATTATCAGATCAAGAGAATTTAATAATATGCAATGGATCAATCCTTAAGAAAGGAGATCGTGCAAAACCTAAAAGAAACCCTAATAAGTAAACATTTAATAATTAATATAATTATTAAATGCCACATTATGCAAAATAAAGAGAAATATTAAGAAGGGAATAAAGGTAACTTAATTAATATAATTAAGTTAAACCCTTTACTCTAACACCATCATGGTCAAAAACTATCAAATATAAAAAAAGTCTGAAAAATAATAAAATAAAAATAACTTTGGAATATTACTTCACTCAAAATTCTATGATATCAACATTTGTTTGAACCTCACAACTAATTCAAGTAGATTTCCCACAACATATCCTCTAGAAAAAGAAGTGAAATATCAATCCAAGTTATCAACATTGTTTTCCAAAACATGTTATGCTTTAAGTCAACACCAGTTGAATTATGTGGTCTTTTCATGTATAATGTAGGCAAGGCTTATCAACCCCCGAGACCTTAGGTCAGTCCCCTTAAGTGTTTATCATGCTTTCTTTCAAATTAGTCAAAAAATGCAAAATCTAAAACATTCAAAAAAACATTTAATCCAAAAACATTCACAAATACAAAATCCAAAAACATTTAAAAAAACAAAAATCAAAAACACGTTATTATCAAACCAAGTGAACTATGAGCCTCTGCATGTACAACGTAGGCAAGGCTTATCTTTGATGAGCCCCCGAGGCCCTAGGTTAGTCCCCTGAAAACAACAAAAATAGCATCATAAAACTAAGAAAATCGAAAAGGTCCTAGCTCCATCATCACAATCAGTAATAAACTTTTCATCCATAATAAACAAATCATCTTCACCCTTAGAAAAAACAAACAAACAAACGAAGAAAACATCAAAAGCTAGAACTTTCAAGCAAACAATCATAAAGATTTGATTACAAAAAAACTAAAACAATGCCAAAGTGTTAACTACATATCTTTTGACAATTCACCAACAACATCCTGAGATATGCCTTAACAGATTTGTTCCTACGATAGACATGATCAACAATGGATAGTAGCTTGAAACCTTAAAATAGATATGGAAAGTGATACTGCAACATTGTTTTATCTTTTTATAGACTTATCTTTATGATTTATTTTATTGACTCATTACCATGATCTCTTGAGGATGTTCATAAGGATTTAGAGAAGGAATGGGGGCAATTGAGCATCATTTTCATTTTCTATGTGTAAGATGTTTTTGTGATATTACCACGGTGAATACTTGGTTTATGGAGTGTATAAAAGTTTTGAGACAATTTGTGTAGCAGTTGTGACGGTACCTTCAAATTTTACAAATTTGAAGTGCCCATTATAAAAAAAATTGCTTTGCACTAAAAATTGCCCCTAAAAAATCTGCCCCGGTGACCTACTTTGGAGGGTCATAATTCAGAGCTAGTTGAATTTCATGCCAAAAACCTTGGTGAGTGTATTCATTTGACATATGTGAACATATATGTTTGATTTCAGCTTGCTATGATGAGTTCTGATAGGGTTTTGAGATAAAAAGTTGGATGGTTTTGGGAAAGTTTTGATGTTTTCAAATTCTCAGTCCTACAAAGTGGCCTCCTATTCAAACTGGTATTTCACAGCTAGATGATCATCACATCCAATGGATTTGTGCTCTACATTCCCCTCAAATTCATATGCTCCATGGTTTGATTTTAGAGCCACGGGATCGAGTTTGATATTTTACCAAGTCAAAAGCAAATGCAATTTGTTTTGTTTTTACATCTTTCCAGAATGTTTCAAGCTGGTCAACTTTGACCCCTAATATCTTGTGAGGAATGTTGATTGAAGGAAATACCTCTTGCAAACATGCTCAATGGTCCTAAATGTTCTAATTTTTCCAATGGTAGCTTCCCAGGAGATGATTTGATATTTTTCAGGGAGGCGACTTGGTGAGCCCTAATTGGTTTTTGATAGGTGTGGTTGTAGAAAAGTTTGAGTGACACTTTGGATGTTAATATCTTGCACCCCAGGATATTTTTTACCGAGTCGTTTGTTGTACTAAATTATTGGGTCAAATTTTTGCATGCTTGTGCATTTTCATGACTCCAGGAGATGGTTTCCCTAGTTTCCCGGGGCGATTCTAGAGGCTACTAGGCTGATTTTGATCATTGTGCAAATATGCTAGAAAGAAAATTTTAATGACAAACCAGCTCATTTTTTCACCTTAGATGCATTCAAAGGAAGCCTCATATCAATTCAGGATGAAATTTGTTTCAAAACATTTTTTTTAGTGTTGGGCCCACATGAGTACCCGACATGCTTTACATAGTTATGAAGTTGTAACTGTTTCAATGTTGATAATGAATACTTATGGTTTAGAACAAAGAGAGATAGATGCTAAGAAACAACACTTTCCAATTGATGGGGAAGTATGAATTAGGTAGGCTATTGGGACAAGGTGCATTTGTTAAAGTGTATTTAGCAAGGAATTTTAAAACATGGTAAATTGTTGCCATAAAGGTAATGGAAAAGGAGAAAATCCAAAATGTTGGAATGATTGATCAAATCAAACATGAGATATATATCATGAAACAAGTGAGACATCCTAATATTGTGCAAATTCATGAGGTAATGGCAAGAAAAGAGAAGATATATATTTTTAGTGGAGTATGTCAAAGGAGGAACACTTTGCAACAAAATAATTGTCAAGGGAAAGCAAAGAGGGGATATTGTGAGGAGGTATTTCCAAAAACTCATTCATGTTGTGGAATTTTGTCACTACATGGGTGTCTATCATCAAGATTTTAAGCCTGGGAATATCCTTCTTGATGAATGTGGGAACCTCAAAGTCTCTGACTTTGGCTTGAGTGTATTTTCAAAACAACTAAAGGCAGATGGATTATTTCACACCACTTGTGGTTTTCGGACATATGTTGCTCTTGAGGTGATTAAGAGAAAAGAATATGAAGGTGTCAAAGTAGATATATGGTCATGTGGACTTGTTTTATTTGTGCTTGTGGTAGGTTATTTTCCATTTTGTATACATGTACAGGAAGATATCCAAGGGAGAGTTTCATTGTCCAGAGTGGTTTTCTTCTAGGGTATGCAAGCTGCTTAAGAAGCTCCTAGATTCCAATCCCAAAAAAAGGATTTCAATTCCTCAACTAATGGAAATTTCATGGTTTAAAAAGGGTTTATGACATGCTAAATTAGACAAAGAAGATGATGATTTTAGTAGCTTTGTTGATGTGAATTTATTATTTAATGCATCTAGCATCCATCTCAGTAGCTCTAAAAAGGGACCAAAAGTACTTGAAGAGAAACTGTCATTGTTTGATGCATTTGACAACATTTCTCTTTCATGAGGCTTTGATTTATCTATATTGTTTGAGGAAAAGGACAAATTTAAAGATGAGATATGCTTCACATCCATGCAGCCAACTTCAATGATAATATCAAAGCTTGAAGAGATAGCCAAAAATGTGAAATTCAATGTAAGAAAGATAGATTGCAAAGTGAAGTTGCAAGAACCAAAGAAAGGCATAGCCACCATTGATAGGTATCCATTTGCATGTAGGTGTTCTTGGACTCTGAATTTGGTTAAGACAACTTCTACAACTAATAAGGGTCAATGGGATATTGCAGTGGAAATATTTGCATAGATACAAGAAGCTATTACAAGAAATATCTTGTTTGAGACTCGAACCATGAGTAAATCTAGGGCAGTTTTCTTTGTGCATGGATTCTTCTCACGTACAGTGAAAATATATAAAAAATTGTTTGAGGAGATTCTATTTTGGCACAACTTTGATGGGGAAGATAGAGGTGCTAGTTGAATACTGTATGTATTTTCTTGAGGTCATGATGGTTCAAAGAGTTCTAGAATGTGATGAACAAAGAGAGAGGGAAAAACCAGAATCAATGGTTAAGACGTGGCAATGTGGATGCATCTAGACCCTAACCACTAACCCCATAGGATGGAGGATGATGTCTACGGGAGTGCTGTGGGGTGTTCCAGGAAGACTTATGGTGGGCCCTTGCATAAAATATTAAAAGTAAAACCTTTTAAATTTTATTTTTTATGATGAAATGGGGAGTATTAAAATGCAAAAGGTAATGTTAAGGTGCCCAATAATTTTTTTAAAAGGCTCCATCATGTAAAAAATGAGAGCTTAACATGCAAGTGAGGTAAAATAAAAAAGGACTCATGGGTAAGATTGTTATTTTGCCCAATAAGTGATTTTTTAAAATCTTCACTATTTAAAGATTCTTTCAAGTGAAATATTAATGTAAAAGCATGGGTCAAAAGGCTAAGTGTCTGATTAACAAAATTAAAGACTTCATATTAAAAATTCATATTTCTCTATTGGAGATAAAAGTGGTATGGGTGAAATGTTTGTGCAACATAGTGAAAATTAAGAATTTAAATGGCTCTATTATTGAAGCAAGAATATTTTATTTGTTGGGAAGTGAAAATGTAAAGTGTAGCCAGGTAAAAGAAGAGATTAGAATATTTCATGAGAAGGCCGAGTGCTTTTAGCTGCAGGGGTAAAATGAGGAGAGAAGAGAATATTTTTCCAGTTTTTTGTTGCAAATAAGATGGAGATCAAGATGTCAGGTGTATTCCGGGGATTCATTTTAGGGTTGCTTCTTCTTCTATATCTTTTCTTTCTTTCTCATTTGGAAGGGTTCCATTTTCTGAAGTTCTGCAAGGCAAACAAAAGCTCTAATTTTAAACTATAAAGTCTCAAGTTAGGATGAATTATACATCTATTATTCATTAGTTTGAGATGTTTTTGTGTTTTGAATGGTGCTTCGTGAATATATTTTATCCAATGATTGTCTCCATGACTGAGATGAAATAATTTTTGTGTGAGGGGGAACACGTTAGACCAAAAGATGGATCAAACATGTTAAATATAAGAATCTAAAGCTAAGATTAACATATTAATCTAAGATCTTAACCTACACCTACAAAATAAAACTAAGCTATCCTAACATGCATAAACAAATCTATGATTGCAAAATGAATTTGTAAAAAAATGTACCATTGTCATCCAATAGTGGAGTGTATTCACTTGATGTTGGGTTGTTCTTATCACCACGAAGCCTCCAAAGTTCATGTACAAAATCTTGATGAGTGATTGTTTTGTTTGGTTTATTGAAGAAAATGTTGAAGCTTGTCAATGGTGTTCTTGACAACACTTCATTGCTCAATGTATGTTGATTCTCTGATCCTTATTTGTGAGGAAAGGGGTTTGTTATATAGAATATATGATTTGAAATGGATGATCAAGATCATGTTGAATAATATCTAGATCAACGATCGAAGTGTGTTGAGAGGAATTAGACATGAGAAAATTGTGTAAAGTTGATTGCACAAATTGGGTGATTGAGAAATAGATTGGCTAGTCAGGGATGTGATTGATCAGTTAACAGATTTAGATTGACCAGTTAGGATTGTGATGGCTTAGTTAGGAATTGTGATTGATTCATTAAAAAAATAGATTGTTCAGTTAACAATTTGGATTGATTAGTTAATAGATTAGATTGCTCAGTCAGCAATCTTAATTTGCTCAATCAGAAAGTGGGCAAGGAATATGAATTAATTGATTTAATTAATTCATTCATTTTTGGATTTGAACATGCAAATCAAGTTTGAATTTTGAAAATAAAGTTGCATTAGTTTGATTTGATTTTTGATAATTGATTTGAATAGTTTGATTTAATTATTCAAATTTTATAGGGAAAGTGTCATAATTAAATTATTATTTAATAATTTAATCAACTTAGAGGAATAAGGTGATTTAGTGATGTAATTAAATAATTGGTGCTATTCAATCAATTAGGATGAAATAAATTGAGATTAGGACTTTATTAAATAAATATGATTTGTTTAATTGGTCAAAATGATGAAATGTGAATTAATCAAATAATGTTGTTTTATTTAATCAATAGAGGAATTGGGGTTTCAAGAGTTTATTAAATAAATGAATTTTTTAACTAAGCAAAAGTGGCAAGCCACTATAATATAATTAAATAGGATATTACAAAAACCTAGTTCAAAGAGCATACTAGCAGGAAAGAACTAGGAAGAAAACCTTCGATTGTAGCTCAATTTGATACAAAATTCAGTACAAAATCATCCCAATAGAAGGGGTCCATATCATGATTTACAACAACAAAGATCTATCAAATTACAAACCACCAAAACTTGGTATATTGCATTAGGCACCATGAAATAAAATAGGGATTAAACCCTACTTAGTAGGATAAAATTCTTAACACCAACTTTTAACAAAACAAAACCCTTATTCTTCCATTTCAACAATTTCATTTTCTCCTTGATTTTCATCATTTCCCTAACCTTCAATGCCCTGGTCGTTTGGTTGCAGTGGTATGTTAAGGTCTAGAATCACTTGTTGGTGTAGAGAAGAAGAAGAACTTGCTCGGTTTGAGATTGTCACCAAGGGAATTGCATGAGCTGCTTGAGGAGGTGGGTGTCGCACGATGGTTGGTTTGAGATGAACATGACTGAGCAATGTGAGGATGGAATTAGTCCTCCTTCGAATGTCATCTACAAGATCCCCACCAATTTCTACCCTATTCCTTTCAATAGCCAACTGTAAATAATGGAAACTACGCATCTGTAGGGTGTTTTTGATAGCATCAAGCATAGAAACATAAATATTTCCATTTAACAAAACATTTTGAGGGAAAATTCCCCCAACTCTTTCTTGGCCTTTCTAAAATTCCTACCCTTGGACACCTTTGAGCAACTTATCCTCTTGCAGAAAAACATCTTTAACCACTTTTGAAGCTATCAATTGAATATCAGGAAGAGATTGAAGCAAGTCATAGGCATTGGAAAGAAACACATAAACCAATTGGGAAGGGAATATTGCCCTGCAAGCTTGAGGATAAAGAGATTCTTCACCAATTATTTGAATTATACTTTTCCTATACTGATAGCAGTGGGATTTAAATGCCTAAGCAAGCTGTAAATTTATAATTGTTTATGGAAATGGGAATTCCCATTTAGCAATTGGAATTATAACTCAATGATTACGCGGGAGGTATTGCATCGTTCCTTCACCACAAAGATTGAGGATATTGAGTTCACCTTCTTCTTCAGATGAAACTAGACTTTGCATTCCCACCTTGAGACCCTTCGACTGGAGCATAGGAGAATTATGGGGTAATTGGCTGAAAATGAAAATTAATAAAGAGTTATTCACACACTTGAATGAATGAACCACAACCAAGTGAGGTAATCATGATTTTAGGTAGCCTTTGCCTCAGAATTTGAAAAGCAATTGTCTATCGCTAAGCATACTTGTTCATTATTATCAACGTACTAAAAATCACTTGTGAAATCCAACCAAGGATAGAATGAATAAAATCTGGCATTGCTCACTTGGGGCATCCTTTCCCAACCCAAATTTGACATGGGGATGTGATGGTCACATAATCTGAAGGCCATCCATTATCGAGGCACATTATGTGAGGTGACTAAATAGACGTCCTCTTTTATTGCTTACTTTGGCAAGCTCAAAAATATCAATTGGGTCGTAATCTGCCCATATATTAATGCACTCATCTATTCTAGGTATGATGAGCTCTGGTGGGCCATAAATCTTCTAGGAAAATCACATAATTCTTGCTCTAAATATTGTTCCAAGAAGATGTAAATTGAACATGTGTCAAACAAGTGGGACTAAAAATATATGTATAAATACTTCTCTAAATACTCTTAGGCTATAAACAACACGTGAATTATAATCAAGACTTTAACCAACATGTGGTGATTGACAATTATATGAATCTATAGTTAGCTATGAGTGTTGGCCACCCTTTAATTTAATTTATTGGATATATTTACTACTAGCCCTTAGCATATTAATTTATTAATTCTATCAATTGTGGGAACTCACTTAACTAGTTTGAATCATTGATGACTCAAACCTCCATTGCCTCACCACCCAATCCTGCTAGATAGTCCACTACTTTATTACCTTCTCTATACATATGGGAGATAATGGATGCCTTGAATTTATCTATCAACACCCATGCTTTATGTAATATGTATCTTAAATTCCAATTGTGAATCTTTCTTTCTTTGCATGCATTAACAATTAACATTGAATCCCCTTCTATATGCAGATTTGAAATTCCCAATTGTATTGCTAGTTCCACACCCAATAGCAAGGCTTCAGCTTCTACATTATTGTTTGTGCCTTGTTGTAGATGAATTGAAGATTATGCCAAAACTTTCCCTAATGAATTCCTAATGCAAATACCTACTCCTAAAATACATGGGTTGCCCTTAGAAGCTCCATACAAAATTAGTTTTGCAAATTCAGCTTGGGGCGGGATCCATTTCACTAAACTTCTATCCACTTTTGGGGAATCATTTTTGAGAAGACTTCCAGCAAATGGTAATTTCATTCCTTCCCAATTCTTTAATACATAGCTGTCCTAGTTTTGGAATAGTGAATTAGTTATTTTCTCTTTTTGAACACATGATTTGATCCCTTCTGAGATTTCCTTTTCAATTTTTAACTTTGTCAATTCAATTGTAAAGATAGATTTCCTAAAGATCCTCATATTACACTCTCACCAAATATTCCATACAACAATAATCAGAACCATATACCAAATACATGAAAAAAATGAGGTTTCGTATAATAATGGCCAACTTTGAAATAAATCCCAAAGAGTGTTTGGGAGGGGGGTGAAGAGATCCAACTTGATTTTAATAAAATTCCAACATTGTTACACAAACTTACATTACAATATAAAGTGATATGCTATCTTTGGTTCTTCTTCACATAACAATCATTTGAAAGGATCTGCTATCTTCATATTCACTAAATCATCACTTGTTAGAACTCTTTTCTATATGGCCATCCAAGCAATGCTTCCAGCCATTGGTAGACCTTTATTATTCAAAAAATAGGAGAATGCACATTGAGGCTGAGAGTTATTTTTTAATTGACTTAAGACTGCATATCCTTCCTTTACAGAGTAGATCCTAGCTTTTGAAGCTTCCCATATTATTCTATTAGATTTTGCTGACTGGAAGACTACTCTTTCCTTTAACACTTTATTGAAGAGATCAGATTGATGGTAATTGAAAGACTATTTGGAGGCTTTTTCCACATTACTTTCCCAGTTAAAGAATCTAATGATTAAACATAATCTATGAACTTTCCACCCCATGTTGTAGCTAAAATTGTTCTTGTTTCTTGAAGTTCCTAATTTTCTGATAATGGAGGATGCCCATTCCAGGAATCTGACCAGAATTGTACACTTTGACCATCATTAACTTCCCATGAGGAGAAATTAGTGATGAGGTTCCTGTTGGCAAGGATGAAATTCCAAACAACAAACCCCATCGAAGGATCAACCACTGTTAATACTCTTAACAGATTATCACTATCTAAGTATTTGGATTGTAATATTCTAGCCTATTTTTCCTCTGGATTAGAATAAATTTTCTATAGTATCTTAGCTCCAAAATATTTCTTTCTCCACAAGACATTATGAATCCCAGCCCCCCCTTGGTTTTTCCCTTTTGCCAATCCTTCTAAAGAAATAAGAGGCACTTTTTTTTTCTCATTGATATTTCCTTTCCAAAGAAAAGATCTTATAATTTTCTCAATCTCAAAAATTACAAATGATGGAGCTTTAAGATTGGCCAAAAAATAGTTTGGAATTGAGGATAGAACTTATTTTATGAGTAGAATTATTCTAGACAATGATAACCACCTGGTTTTCCATATTAGGATTCTTGATTTAAGCCTTTCAATTACCTTGTTCCAATATTGAGCCTTGTTGGAACCCTTAAAGAAATGGACCCCTAAGTATGTGCAGGGAAGTTCCGCTTCCTAAAATCCCAAGATCTTTACTATTTTCTTTCTCACTACATCAAGGGTCTTTAAAATATAAATATTGGATTTTTCTGCATTAATCTTTTGACTAGAGGCTGATGAATATTTGGTGAGGACTTCTTTAACTTGTTTAGCCTCAGACAATGTAGACTTGTTGAAGAAAATTGTATCATCTATGAAGAGATTGTGTGTGACTAAGATACTTGAATTTGGTATTTTCACACCATGCCATAGATCTTGATTATGTTTAGAATGAATATAGCTACTTAAATCATCTACCATAATGATGAAAAGGAAAGGGGAAAGTGGGTCCCCTTGCCTAACACCTTGTGTGGCACTAAAAAACCAATTGGACTCCCATTTATAATTACTAAAAAAAATTCTCCCAATAAGCAAGACATTATCCACCTACACCATTATGAGCAAAAACCAAACTTTGCCAGCACCTTATTGAGGAATTTCCAGTCTACCTTATTGCAGGCTTTCATCATGTCTAGCTTAACAATAAAAGAGGGTACCTTAGATGTTGATATTGTATGAAGCACTTCATGAGAAAAAATTTCCCCTTCATAAGTCTCCCTCCCTGGGACAAAACCCCCTTTCTCCTTGGAAATGATCTGTGGAATGATCGAGTGCAATCTTAAATAGATTACTTTTTATGAATATCTTGTAGATGATGTTACATAATGATATGGGTCTATATTCTGCAAATGTTTTAGGCTCTTTAAATTTTGGTATGATTACAATATTGGTTACATTATATTTCATAAAAATAGACACTGTTCTCCTTGATTCTTCTAGTGCCCAGAGAATCTCAAAATATAATAAATCCCAACATTTCTATAAAAACAAGGTCGTGAAACCATCTAGGCTTGGGGCCTTATCTGGGGGAAGAGAGAATACTACATGTTTTAGCTCATCCATTATGAAGGGTATCATAATAAATTTATTATCTTTGTTCCTAATAAGATGAGGAACTGTATCCAACAATTCATTTTCATTATTAGTGCTACTAGTATCAATTCTTTGGGGAGATGATAGAAGTTCTGAAAAAAACTTGACACCTTCCTTTGAGAGCTAGTTACATGTATATATCTCTTGAATTGTTGGGATTGAATGTGCAACCTTCCTAATTTGTGCAAAGGCATGAAAAAACTTTGTATTGCGGTCTCCCTCCTTTAACCATAATTCATGATACTTTTGTCTCCAATAGACTTCCTCTCATGCACATAACTCTTCCCATTCTTCTTGTAACCTCTTTTGTTCTTCATAAAGAGATGCATCTAATCCATTTTGAATTATACTCTCATGTACTATTGTTATTTCTTTGAATACTAAATCTTTTTGTTGAACTTTTTTTCAAAAAACTTGCTTATTCCAGAATTTTATTTGTCTCTTCACATAAGTCATCTTGCTATTAAACTGAAACATCATAGTACCTTGTGCATATGGGGCATTGGTTTTCTGATGTTTGAGATATTAAGGAAAATTGCATGATGATCAAATCTAGAATATGGCATAATTTTAGAAGTTAAAGCATGTGATGTAGTGAACCTATTGGTAGAGACCAAGAAACTGCCTAAGCATTCAACTACCTAAAGAAAACCTTTCCTCTTATTAGTCCAGGTGTATTTTCCTTTAACTCGAACAATATCTTTTAATGCATTGGTTAAGATGAACATTCTAAAATCAGCCATTACTCTTGGTGATGGGATTATTCCTCCATTATTTTCTTGCACTGATGTTATTGCATTAAAATCCCATGCTAATACAATCTTTCCACTTTGAAGTGAGCCAATTTTCCTTGTGATTTCATCCCAAATGTTCTTCTTGTCAATAGTGGATGTGGAGTCGTAAACATTAAAGAGCCAGAATTGTAATTCAAATCTTGTCACCTCTACAAGCTACCTGTGATTCTCATTTCTAAGAGGCTTAACCTTCACAGTCTTAAGATTCCAAAGTCTCACTAGACCTCCAGATTCCCCTTGAGTTAGATAATACGTTGAGACCCATCTAGCCCATTTATGGATTGGGATTCAAAAACTTCAACTGGTGTCTTTGTTTCTTGTAGAAGAAAAATATTCGCTCCACAAGCATCTATTTGTTGCTTGATGTGAGTGTTTTTCTCAAAGGCATTAATTCCCTTGGCATTCCTTGAAGAGATCTTCATTGTGCCCAAGGAGAGCAGTACGCTCTCCTCGACCTTTTACTTGACATAGAATCAATGAATGTTTTCTCAACACTTGCCTCTATCTATTCTTTCAATTTGGTAAGGTTAGATTTCCTACCTCTTTTCCCAGCGGATTTCTTAATTGAAGATTGAAAAGGAGATCAAGATAATGTAGAGTCTTTGATAAAAACTGCAAGTTCAGATGATTCACCAGTTGACTAACTTTCAAATAACTTAGATTATGATTGATTGCCCATTTGGGTTTCCTCATGAGATTCCTGGCTTGCTAATTCCAATAAATACTTGTCCTTTGAAACCCTCATACCAGCATCCTCTTTCCCTAATAATCATGTTATTTGTTGCAAGGAATTCACTATGTTGTCTGACTCCTTTAAAATTAAGTGAGATTTACTTTCCTAGAGTTCTTGTTCCATTGTAATCTCATCAAATAAGTCTGAGCCAACTGACAAGAGCACTTTTTCTGCCAAAGCTCTAACTCAACATCATTAATGTCCATTTGTGGGGTTATTGAAAGGCAGCGATTCTCCTCATTAAAATTCTCTTGAGTGACCTCTTGATCTTTATGGACATTATCATTAATCAACAAATTGGCTAAGTCATCCCTTGATCCTTGGAACATTAATTTTCTCACTATTTCCCCCAATTGGAGCTCTGAGCTTAATTTTTCTAAGGGAGAATATAAATTAATCGATAAACCAAAAAATGTTTGCATTAATCTCTCTATGTTTTTTGGCATTCTGATCTCAAAAGAAACTTTATTATTTGCTTTATTTTTTATGATGAAACCCAAATCTTTACTATTTATACCTCTTTTCCTTTTGCACGAGTTGTTGAGGAGTTGTATTCAAATTCTCTGGCACCCTTAGATTACACTATGCATTGTGGCTACATATATCCATATTTTGAACCGAAGTGATATTTTGATTAGCTTTCTATACAACACCTTTAGTTTTGTTCATGTTTCTAACATTTGGTGATGATAAACCTAACATGCACTTGCTCGATGAATGGCCTATGGTATGACAATGAGAGCAAGTAGTTTTAGGGAGTTCAAAGACTATTTGCTGATACAATGTGCCAACATTTGAGTTTAATTGAATCTGCTCAGGAAACTCCTTATTTGTATCAATGAGAAAGCATTCTCTTATAGGTTTCGAAGAGTTTTTAAAGGAGGAAAAATCATGCAGGAGAAAAATTCCTACATAATTAGTTATTATTTCAATTAGATTCAACTCCCTATATTTAAGCGGTAATGAAGGCATTTGAAACTAGAAAGGAACAAATCTGAAGGGAAACTCCTCTGGTTTGAATTTTGGCACCCAGGGTTGCATGCATAACCCAAATCCTTGAAAAACCCATGATTTTATTTTGAACACGATGTATTTATGAGATTTATTATTAAAAATAAATAAAAATATACCCTTTTCCTTGTATAGATAAAAGACTTGTTGAACCCCTTCCCAATCATCACAAATAAGGTTTTTCAAATCTTCTAATGACAACTTTAGGTTCCAAAAATTACAAATTATGGCTTTATCCCAGAGATCCTAAATTTGGGCTTGGGACATGCTTTCTGGGAAAGTAATCTTTAAAGTGTCACGAGCTCTTGAAGGAGGGATTTTGGGGTCCTTTTGCATGATCTTGCTGATAGAGACCTATTCATCTTTTTTTGATTCCTTGTGCCTCCAGACTTGTTTAGATTCTCCTTTTTTCTTTGACCCTTTCTTCTTGTTTTTGGATTTATTCCTTTTTCGAGCCCTTTGGTTATTTTGAGTTTGAACAACCTTTGTAAACCCTTTCTGATATTAAACATCTTCTATCGACCTCCTTTGAATTTGAGGCCTCTTTTGACAAACTAGATTGAAGGGATTGCCTTGTTGGCCTTTAAGGACTTCTGAAGCTAAATATTTTTTTTGGCCTTTGTTGTTTGATAAAGGGGCTTTAAACCCTTGATTGATTATTTTTTGATTAGGGTAATTTGTAAGATCCCTTGTAGATTTGGCTTGGCGTCCCACCACTGAGATTTGGGCTTCTGCTACTTTACCATGCAACTCATTAGGAACCCTATTTTTGAAGGATTTTAATTTAGCCTCTGCTTCTTGGTAGGAATGATTCAGAAAAGTCAGATTTTCCTCATGACATCTCCTCTAAAAATCTCTATTAAACAAAGTATCCCCTTCACAAATTTCAATAATCAACTAACCATTCTTGTATGAAACCATATGTTTTGATATTGGTCTCCAGTTTGGATGTTGAAAATGATATCTTCCTTCATTTGTTTTGTTTGCATGTTGCATTCTCTGATTGCCAGTGAGACCCCGAGGATGAACATTCTAATTTATGTGAAAAGGCTTGCTAGGACGGTGAGGATCCCTATCATTTTATGCATAATATTCATTATGAGGGTGAGGATCCCTTTCATTTTCTACATAATAGTCGTTAGGCTACCATTTTTTCCCGTTGCAGAGCCATCAATCCCTTAATAATTTGGTTCGGGAAAAGTGAATTAACTAAACAATCTTGTATTATTGCATTAATAGAGGAATTAGGTTTTTGATGTGGTGTGATGTGGGAACATTTTGGTATGATTCTGAGTCATTTCAAGATGTTATGAGATGATTCTAAGTCATTATGAGATGTTACAGGATGATTTCAAGTCATTTTGAGATGTTATGAGATGATTCCAAGTCATTCTAAGATGTTACAGGATGATTATAATTCATTTTGAGATGTTAGAGTCTGATTTTGAGTCATTCCAAGATGTTACAAGATGATTCTGAGTCATTTTGAGATGTAACAAGATGATTCTAGGTCATTCTGAGATGTTATGGGATGATTTCAAGTCATTCTAAGATGTTAAGAGATGATTTTGAGTCATTTTGAGATGTTACGGGGTGATTATGAGTTATTCTGAGATGTTACAAGATAATTTTGAGTCATTCTGAGATGTTATGGGATTATTTTGAGTCATTTTTGAGGCATTACAGAATGATTATGAGTCATTCTGAGATATTACGAGTTGATCGAAGATGATGTTCCATATTAGTTGATGTTGTTTGAGGTTGTTTGATGTTGTTTGATGTTGTTTGAGGTGTGCGATAGTTGTCAAGTCAATTTTACATGTCCACTTTTAAAATTCAATAATCAACGGTTATCTGAGTTTTTCATGCACATGTGTTGCACTTGAGTTGCATTTGTTATTGCCTTTTGTTCAAAGAGCAATGTAATTTATTTAATGAATGTAATGGGAGTATTTTCTTTCTAGGAGGGTTTATAAGAATGGTCATTTGATAAAGCTTTAGTGGTCTTTTTATCATAATGTGATAACATTTTCAAAGATCTTCAAAACGTGTTTAATATGATAAGATAAAATTATTGATATATGACTTTGTGGCCCTTTTCTTAGCACTGGTCAATCCTTGTGCATCTTTTGTTTTCAGTTTGGTCCCAAAGTCTTAAAATCTAAAAACCCTTTTACTTTGATGTTCTTTTTCTTTCATGTTTAATTTATCTTTGTCCTAGTATCTCCATGTTGTTAAAAGAGCACAAAGGTTGATTTTGAAAGTGTTATATCTTTCATTCCTCTATGTGTTTGAGGCGAAGGTATCTAAATTATGTGTTCTTAGCAATGCTCAATAAAAATGGGATTATGCTTGAATCTAGTGGAATATAAAATACCTATCACTCATATATCTTAGAACTATCCACTTTCATAGGTCTATAGTTTATTGCTTGACATTAGTTTATCATGCATTTAGGCCTACAATTAGGAACACCCTCCTGAGTCCTATGGAGCTCAAAGTGTAGAAGGCTTTCATACCCTTGATTTTTGGCTTTTCTTATCTTCAATTTTTTGATAGTGTAGATTATTTGTCCTAAATTTTTAGTCCCATAGTTTAGGCATTGTGTTTCTCCTTAGGGTTGAAGGTTGCAAGAAAAATGAACCAACAGATTGGGGAATTTGTTGGGGAGAACTTTGAATATCTAGTTGTAGACTAATATTTCATAGAGTCATATTATTTACTGATCTAAACATTTTCTTCAAATATTGAATGAATTCATACCTGGAGAAAGAAATTGTTGCAGTAAACCTCAATTTTCATGATCTATGGTGCTTTGCTGGTGAAAGGAACTCATAAGGAACTTTATCTTTGAAGGAGCTTCATATTGCTTGAAGTTTAGTCCTTTATGAAGAGAGGTGGTGAATCTATTTGAAGAACATAATAAAGGATACAAGAAAGTTTTAGATCTACAAATATTTCCAATCAGGAAGAAGAATTTGCAGCAACTACAACATATCCAAGTATTTTTCACTTGTTGGATTTCAAGAAATTTGTGTGTGAAAACCATATTTGAAAATCTAAAAAAATTTGGTTCCCTATTAGGTGAAATAGCACTAAGAAAGGGAAATGATAGCAATATTATATTTCCATACCTCTATGATAAAATTTGTAGTTAGCATTATGTGTAAGTATGCTTGTTTTTCTTAGAGCTAATCAAGGTGAATAGACCTTAAACATATTTGAAACCAAATTTACTTTGTAATTTTTTTAAGGTCATATGTTGTATAAGGAAGCTAGGAACTATGTGAATAATATTTTCATTATTGTGAATTTTTTTGAAAAGGCATATCAAAATACATCAATATATGCATCCTTATATGGTTCCTTGTGCAACCATGGTTCGTGATCAACCCCAGCCAGGTTTTCAAAGAAATTTCAGCACTGAAAGGTATAGACCCATCAATTTCAATGGAATTAATGGTCACCCAAATTTCATTCCATCTAAAATCATAGATAAAATACCAAGATTCAAAGGTGAGAAGTTTGAGTCAGCATCATAGCATTTACAAAGTTTCATTAATTTGATGGAGGATTATAAAATAGACCAGGAAGATGTTATCATGAAGTCTTTTGTGAGAGCTTTAGAAAATGTTGTAGAATATTTCTTTTCTAGCTTACCGTGAAATTCCATAAGTTCATGGCGAGAGTTTAGAATACTTTTCATTGATTAGTTTGAAGTAATATTAGCAAACAATGTGTGCTTGTTATTCCATAGATATTTGAATGTCCAAGAAGAATTTGAAGAGCAATCTGAAGGAAAAATTGAATCCATGTCACCTATTGATGCATTGTGTGATATAAAGATATCTGAGGATGAATCCTCCTATGATTTTCATGATAGATTCATGAAAAAAAAAATTGCTATACCAATATTATATAGACCCGATGAATCACTATGTATTGTTTTTTTTTGTAAAAGACTTGAGCTAGGTCTAGGCACCTTACCAGCTGATTTAAAGCCTCCTAACCATGGGTGCATATATCAAAGGCTTTCAGTGATTGAAAAACTGATTGAGAAGTTTGGAAGTGGTTTCCTAACTATGCTATATGATAGTAAATTTTCTAGGCTTGATCAAATTGATTTGGATGGTATAGCAGAAGAAAATGATAATGCATCATGTAGTGATGAAGATTATTTTTCTAATAAGCCCCTGGAGAAAATATATCCAGATAAAGATTACAGCTATATTAGTCAAGATGTAAGACATGATGAGAACAATGATTTTGTAGATGGGAGTTTACAACCAACTGAAAAACATACTTGTTTGGGTGATCAATATTATTGCAATTTTATTTGCAGCTCTAGTGACTCCGATTCTTCTTGAGAAGAAGAGGTAGAATTGATTTCCTCAAGTAAACAATATTTCAATAAAGGCGATGACAATATTTTTGGACACTTACAAGAACAAGATAATGGATATGAATTAAACAATATTTTTGAAGAAGAGATATGTGATCAGCAATGCTATATGGTACACTTGGTCCTACCTCTTCTACAAGTGAGTGTGGTATTGATACAAGCTTCCATGATGATGAGACAAAGGATGTTGCTGATTTAGGGAGTTCTTTTGAGATTAGCAGCATGTCAGATGCAAATGAAAAAGTGTGCAATGAATTTCAATTGGAGAGATCATCCACAAGAAGCTTCAATGAAGAAATAAACGATGATCTTCAATTTAGCAGTGAGGAATGTGACCCGGTTGATTGTTGCAATGACATGAACAAGGAAGGAGATATGTATGCAAGAGATTCATTGGATGAATCAGTTTGGGTAGCTGATTATGAGGAGCATGCATATGTTGGTAATGTAAGTGATGAATAAGGAACTCTTTTCTTGTTTGACTCTTCACCTTCTTCCGTTCCTTTTTCTGATTTTGAAGTTATTACTGAATGTTTGCATAAGGATAGCATAAATGTGGCTGTATATGAAAGTGAAAAGGTATAGAGAAATATTGGTATAGTTGATGAAGCTCTTTATGATGAGTTTTAACTTGAAGAATGTGATTGTGTCAATAACATGGATGCATATGAGGATCTTTTTTCTAGATTTGCAACTCATAGTCCTCATGAGTGCTATGCTTTAGATTTTCATGTTGGAACAGCAGGAGATAATGTTGAGTGGGATACTCTATGCAATAGTGAATGTGTTTCGAACACTCACTATGATGAATTTGTTGCAAATGAATATTCTGAGTCATATGAACCTGTACTTCAAGCTTCTTTTTGTGATAACATATTGAGTGCTGAAAATCTTGTCTATGAGCTTGAAGTACGAAACACTTTTGGGATGCTGACATCTTTTCTGAATGTTATGATTTGAATGTGGACAATGGACTTATGAATGCTAATAAGTCTTATTTTTAGAATCTTGAGACACATGATAATGTGATTGGGTTGTGTTTTTGGGATGATGATAAATTGACCTATGATGCAATTAAGTTCAAGGAGTTGCAAATGTGTGAGAATTCTTTGCTCAATACACAAGATGATCACACATTGTTTTTGAGGCATGACATCTTCTCTGAGCATAATCATTATGAGGGGGTTAGTAAATGTGATAGGACTGTGTATTCATGTAGTCTTAATCATTATCCTCATATGTTATCACTTGCTACAAAATCAGAAAATGAAGAGATGGGTAGTGATGTGGTCTATGTTCCATGTGATAGCAAAGCTAAATAGGGAGCAAGTTTCTACTTGTACAAAGGTAGCTTGATACTTGTGTTTGCACAAATGTAGTCACCCATATTGTTGTGGCATGACAAAGGCAATTATGGATTGAGGGAGATCTGCTCCTTTAACAAATTGGTGTTTGAAAAATGTAATAATTGACTCCCCTTTTTCATTTGGTGGCTCGGGGTCACCAAGTGAGGTTAAAAAATTAAATAAGGACTCAGAGCACCCAATGGACTTGGCACTTGGTCTACTCCACAAAGATCTAGAATCTCACCATGACCATAAGGGGAATGCATCCCCAGTTGGAACCACTAATATCACCTTCAAATTTTGCAAATTTGAAGTGCCCATGATAAAAAAATTGTTTTGTACACTCAAAAGTTCCCCTAAAAAATCTGCCCTAGTGACCTACTTTGGAGGGTCATAATTCGGAGAAAGTTTGATTTCATGCCAAAACCCTTGGTGAGAGTATTCATTTGACATATGTGAACATGTATGTATGATTTTAGATTCTTGTGATGAGTTTTGATAGGGTTTTGAAATGCAAAGATGGAAGGTTCTAGGACTATTTTGTTGTTTACAAATTCTCAGTCCTGCGAAGTGGTCCCTTGTACAGACTGATATTTCACAGCTAGATGATCATCATGGCCAATGGATTGGTGCTTTTCATTCCACTCACATTCATATGCTCGTTGGTCCAGCTTCAGAGCCACAGGATTGAGTTTGATATTTTTACTAGGTCAAAAGCAAATGCAGTTTGTTTTGTTTTCACATTTGCATTTCCAGAATGTTTCAAGGTGGTCAACTTTGACCCCTAATATCTTGTGAGGAATATGGATTGAATTAAATCCCTCTTGAACACATGCTCAATGGACTTAAATAATCTAATTTTTCCAGTGGTAGCTTCCTAAGAGGTGATTAGGTATTTTTTCGGGGAGGTGACTTGGTGAGCCCTAATTGGTTTTTGATAGGTGTGGTTGCAGAAAAGTCTAAGTGAGACACTTTAGATGTTAATATCTTGCACCCTAGGATCTATTTTACTGATTCATTTGTTGCACTGAATTCTTGGGTCAAATTTTTGCATGGCTGTGCATTTTCATGACTACAAGAGATGGTTTCACTAGTTTCCTAGGCCGATTTTGGAGGCTACTGGGCTAGATTTGATCATTGTGCAAATATGCTAGAAATAAAATTTTAATGACAACCTAGTTCATTTTTCACCTCAAATGCATTTAGAGGAAACCTCAGCTCAATTTAGGATTAAAAAAATTCAAAACAATATTTTTTTTAGGGTCGGGCCTAGATGAGGACCTGGCATGCTTTACACAGTTATGAAGTTGTAACCATTTCAATGTTGATAATGAATACTTATGGTTTAGAACAAAGAGAGATATATGCTAAGCAACAACAATTTCCAATTGATTTGGAAGTATGAATTAGGCAGGCTATTGGGACAAGGATAATTTGCTAAAGTGTATTTAGCAAGGAATTTTAAAATAGGGTAAACTATTGCCATAAAGGGAAAGGAAAAGGAGAAAATCCAAAATGTTGGCATGACTAATCAAATCAAACATGCGATATATATCTTGAAACAAGTGAGATATCCTAATATTGTGTAGATTCATGAGGTAATGGCAAGCAAAGAGAAGATCTATTTTGTAATGGAGTATTTCAAAGGAGGAACACTTTGCAAAAAATAATTGCTAAGGGAAAGCTAAGAGAGGATATTGTGAGGAGGTATTTCCAGAAACTCATTCATGTTGTGGAATTATTTCATTGTAGACGTGTCTATCATTGGGATTTGAAGCCTAAGAATATCCTTCTTGATGAATGTGGGAACCTCAAAGTCTCTAACTTTGGCTTGAGTGTAGTTTCAGAACAACTAAAGGAAGATGGGTTATTGCACACCACTTGTGGTTTTCCGACATATGTTGTTGTTGAGGTGATTAAGAGAAAAGGCTATGAAGGTTTCAAAGTAGATATATGGTCATGTGGACTTGTTTTTTTTTTTTCTTGTGTTTGCAATGAGAATCTTGTGCACATGTACAGGAAGATATCCAAGGGGGAAAATTTCATTGTCTAGAGTGGTTTTATTTTGAGGTATGCAAGCTACTTAAGAAGCTCCTCGATCCCAATCCCAAAACACGAATTTCAATTCCTCAACTAATGGAAATTTCATGGTTTAAAAAGGTTTTATAACATGCTAGATTAGACAAAGAAGATGATTTTAGTAGCCTTGTTAATGTGAATTTATTATTTAATGCATCTAGCATCCACCCCAATAGCTCTGAAAAGGGACCAGAAGCACTTGAAGAGAAACCATCATTGTTTAATGTATTTGACATAATTTCTCTTTCATGAGGCTTTCATTTATCTAGCTTGTTTGAGGAAATGGACAGATTTAAAGATGAGATGTGCTTCACATCCATGCAACCAACTTCAATGATAATCTCAAAGCCTGAAGAGATAGCCAAAAATGTGAAATTCAATGTAAGAAAGATAGATTGCAAAGTGAAGTTGCAAGAACCAAAGAAAGGGGTAGCCACCATGCTAGCTAATAGGGTTCAATGTGATATTGCAGTGGAAATATTTGCACAGATACAATAAGTTGTTGTAGGAAATATCTTGTTTGAGGCTCGAACCATGAGTAAATCTAGCGTAGTTTTCTTTGTGCATGGATTCTTCTTGTGTATAGTGAACATGTATCAAAATTATTTGAGGAGATTCTATTTTGGTACATCTTTAATGAGGAAGATTGAGGTGTTGGTTGAATACTGTATGCATTTTCTTGAGGCTGCAAGGGTTCAAAGAGTTGCAGAATGTGATGAACAGAGAAAGAGGGAAAAACTAGAATCAATGGTTGAGGTGTGGCAATGTGGATGCATCTGGACCCTAGCCTGCTAACCCTAAAAGATGGGGAATGGAATCTACATGAGTGTTGTGAGGTGCATGGGGAAGACTTATGGTGGGCCCTTACATAAAATATTAAAATCAAAACCTTTTAAATTTTGTTTTTTACGGTGAAAAAGGGAGTATTAAAATGCAAAAGGTAATGTTAAGGTGCCCAATAAATTTTTTAAAAGGCTCCACTGTGTAAAAAATGAGAACTTCAAATGCAAGTAAGGTAAAATAAAAAAGGACTCATGGGTAAGAGTGTTATTTTGCCCGATAAGTGATTTTTTAAAATCTTCACTGTTTAAAGGTTCATTCAAGTGAAATATTAATGTAAAAGCATTGGTCAAAAGGCCAAGTTCCTAATTAATAAAATTAAATCCTTCATATTAAAAATTCATATTTCCTTGTTGGAGATAAAAGTGGCACGAGTGAAACTTTTGTGTAGCATAGTGAAAATTCAAAAGTTAAATGGCTCTATTATTGAAGCAAGAATATTTTATTTGTTGGGAAGTGAAGATGTAAAGTGTAGCCAGGTGAAAGAATTGTTGGAGTGAAAATGCACTGAGAGGGGGGGGGGGGGTGAATCAGTATTTATAACTTCTTAAAGAACCATACATATGTTCTCATTTATCAATGATAGTGTCATTCATGTATTCAAATGCAATCATATAAACTCAAATGAGTAGTGTAACATTGCATTTTAAAGCAGTAAAGTACTGACGGAAATGAATTGTAGAGACACAAATAGACACAAGATATGTCGAGTGGAAAACCCTCCTGGAGTAGAAAAACCACTCCTTAACCTACTGCCTTTTTCAAGCTTTCATTTCAATAAATTATTTTGGCAAAGCCTCAATCGTTGATTTCTGAGCACCGACTCAAGGAGCACCAACCCCTCCTTTTAGAGACACCAATCTCAAGGAGAACCAACCCCTTTCCTAATATTTAATATAACGTACAATAGTATAGAGGATCTCTCTGTTTCACTTGATTTTTGTCAAGTGCCTCTTGACAGACAAAGCATAGAATTTTCAAGAGTCAAAATTGACTCTTCAGAATTCCATACATTATCTAATCTCGATACAGCTTGAGGAAAATTTATCATAGTCACAATACAATCTCAACAAACTATATTACAATGATACATATTTTCTTTCTTTTCTCACTGTTTGATTTTCAACATCTTTCCATACAGAAACTATAAATCTGACTACACATTGTGTTTTCCAATTTTCAGCGTCATCAACAAAATGGACTTTTTTATGTCTTTATAGTAATGCCCCCTATTTCAACATTTGTTTTTCTATCATGAGAGAACCCTAATATCATTTTTTTAGGATTTTTACCGAAAACATCATTACATATTGGAAGTATTACCATTGTTGCTCAAATTTCACTTTCTAGAAAATTATACAAGGTTGTTTTAAGGTTAGAGAATAACTGTCAAGTAACAGTTTTGATGTTGCAGTGATCATAAAAGAAGGATTCTTTATTTCTATCAAGGATAGAGTGGCAGTATCCAAAAATAGAGGTGTGACAAAACATTTCTTCACTAGCGGCCTGCACATGCAGTGCTTACACAAAAGCAGTGAGAAATCATCTTTTAAAGACAAAAATGATAACCATTTTACCCTAACAGAACTAGCAATGCAAGTGAAGTATATTTTTAGCAAATGAACCCTCATCTAGAATATACCCAGAAGTAGTATTGAAGAATACATATTTCATAAGAATTTTGACAAAGAAGCTGCTATGAAAATGAAGTAACTGAAACCCCAACTAGCATGTAACCAAAAGCTAGTAATCATGCATTTAATGACCAGTTACCCACTAAACCAGGTAAGAAACCTAAGAATTTTTAAGCTTTCAAGCTGACCCATGAGCTCAAATATTCATTTCACCAAAAGGATAAGGTAACCTTCAAACAACAAATGCTATCAAGAACCATTATTGAAGAACCTAGTAAGTAACTGCAATTTTTAAGAAACTGAAACAACAATACCCAATAACTGAAATCATTATGATAAATTTTCCAAAATGCTATCAAAGAATGAAGTAAACGTTTCAAATCTTTCATGAGAAGGAAAAAAGTTTTTCATTTTTTTGTTTGCAAAAGAGAGAAAGATTTAGCACATACTAATCTTGACTGTCCAGAAATGGATCTGCAAACCAGACAAAAGAAGAATACCTGTCAGTAATGAGGTTGTTGTCACAAGAAGTTTACCAGTCCTGTAGAGGAGAAAAAATGACCACAATTCCTTCCAAACTCGTGCCAACACTCTGTGGCTGGAAGCAAACAAATGGAACAACCATGGTGTTGATCCTCTTAATCTCCCTCACACGATGTCAAAGAGTAGAAGCCCTACAAATGTCTCAAAGAAATGGCTAAGATACAAACACAATGATGGCGGCCAGTAGGGTTCCAAGAAAAAATGTGAAAAGTGTGAAATAAAAAACAGTTTGCCCTAATCTTCCAAAGCAGGAAAAATGAGTTCCTTTGCAAATGAAGATAAATATTTGGAGTCTGAAGGACAGATGTGATAGAGTGTACTCATGATAATCCATAAGAGACATATGATTATGTTTGAAATCCACAGCCAGCATAAGAGTAGACATGCCGATAGGCATTATTGCATTTGTCACTTTATTGACAATGTGAAATCATCGATCCAAAATGTGCTTAGAGGAGTTGAAATGACTACGTTACCCAACACATGCCAATTTCCATAAATATCAAAGCAAGGACACATCCAATGTGATATTTAAAAAATTAACCAATGCCATTAACTATAGTTGGCCTTAAGGCTGATTTAAATGATAAACCTTTAGACCTGATTCAAATGCAAGAAGGATACCAGTTCGAATACCTTTACCCAAGGTCGAATGACACTTTGAAATATTCAATGCTCTATAATATGCCATTTTCAAATGATTTCAAAATACTTATGAGGTTGTGAAGACTGAAATTGCATGATGGATTCGCAATTCCATATCTAAAGGAATGGACTAAGTGAATCTCATTTTCAAAGCTCAACAACAATATAATATCCAATGCCTTAAGAAATAAAAGCTAGATATTATGCAAGATTCTGAATGCCATTCTCCCATACCAAATACCATAATTGAATTTATTAAAGCCAATTTGCCAAGAGATGAAAATTGAGTTGCTCAAAATATTAAGATTGTTCCACAAATCCATGCCACTGATAGAAGAAAGAGAAATATACCTTGACAAATATCAAGATGCTTGTAATTGATCAAGCATAAGTAATCAACCTGTAAAAGAACTGATCATGCCAGTCACTTGTAATCAAGTGAAGTATTGAAACACAAATGTTAAATTAGAAATATATCTCCTGATCAATGGAGCAAATAACTTGTAACTAGAATACCTCAACTGAGATGTGCACATGGACCCAAGATATCAGAGCCACCAAGATAATATAAATAATGAAGTAAATGTGCCAAATAGACAAGTAGATCAACTGAGAAGATAATCATCAAGATTTCAGAGAATCATCAAGTGACATCAAGGACAAAATAGCACAAGAGGGATTCAAAAAACTCCCCCTTTGTCCTTGATGGAAAAACTGAGCCACCAAACCAAAGATAATGAACTGTAACTGAATGCTCAAAATTCTCCCCCTTTTTGACATAAGGATAAAGGGAGACCAACAAAGATAAACCAGAAACAACTGTGACTTTCCATCAAACTGTAGATTTAACCTTTAAGCAGCATGCATGAGCTACAGGAAGAGCTAAATAGCTCCCCCTATCAATAAGATGAATTGTTTAAGATAACAGAGATTGAGAGACAACTCCCAATCGAGACCTAAGTCTTTCAAAGATATCTTTAGCCAACGGTTTTGTGAAAATGTCAGCAACCTGTGCTTGTGTAGGAACATATTGCATAGATACCTCATTAGCCAGCACCTTTTAATGAAGAAAATGAAATTTTATAGCTATGTGTTTAGTTTGAGAGTGCATAACTGGATTTTTTGAGATATTGATCGCACTAGTATTATCACACAAAACAGTAATAGGTTTTGGAATTTCAATGCCCATATCTGATAATGTCTGTGACATCCAAATTACTTGAGTGTAGCAAGAAGTGGCAGCTATATATTCCGCTTCGGCAGTAGAGAGGGAAACAAATTCTTTCTTTTTGTTGTTCCAAGCAACTAAACAATCACCAAGAAAGAAAGCAGCACCACCGGTGATTTTCCTGTCATCTAGACATCCTGCCCAGTTAGAATCAGTATAAGATACTAAAGAGAAATCATTGCTTTTAGGATACCAGAGCCCATAATCAATTGTGCCTTGTACATATTTAAGAATCCTTCTCACAACATTGATGTGAGATTGCTTAGGAGATGATTGAAAATGAGCAACCATGCAAACAACTTGCATTATGTCAGGTCTTGAGGTTGTTAGATATAGTAGGCTGCCTATCATTGACCTATAGTTAGTTGGGTTGACAACAAGAGAGTCATCAACCTTGCTAATTTTACAGCCAATAGCCATTGGAGTGCTTACAAGATGACTTTCATCCATTTTAAAACTTTTTAACATTTCTTTTGCATTTCTTGCTTGAGATAAAAAGATGCCAGAGTCAAGTTGTGAAATCTGAAGACCTAAGAAAAATTACAGCTCTCCTAACATTGACATTTCAAATTCAGATTCCATGATTTGTGAGAATTTTTCACTCAAGGCAATATTGTTGCAACCAAAAATGGTGTTATCAACATAAATTTCAACAACAAGAATATCAGATCCTTCAATTTTAACATATAGATTGCTATCAACTCCTCCTCTAATAAAACCTTTTGACAATAAGTGACTGTCCAATCTGGAGTACCAAGCTCTAGGAGCTTGTTTTAGGCCATATAGAGCCTTTTTCATCCTGTAGACATGATTGGGTTTGTTTTTACAGATAAACCTTTTAGGTTGTTCTATGTAAACTTCTTCTTCTAAGTATCCATTTAGAAAGGCATTTTTTACGTCCATTTGATATATAGTGAAAAAATTTAAAACAGAATATGCCAAGAAAATTCTAATGGATTCAAGCCTAGCAATAGGAGCAAAGGTTTCACCAAAATCAATACCTTCTTGTTGAGCATATCCTTTGCAGACATATCTAGCCTTGTTGCGAACAACATGACCATGCTCATCATGTTTTTTTTCTAAAGATCCACTTGCCTCCTATGACATTTTTGTCATTTGGTCTTGGGACTAGATCCCAAATCTGATTTTTTTTTCAATTTGATCAATTTCATCCTGCATTGCATTAAGCTAGCATTCATCAGTTAGAGCATCATCAAAAAATTTGGACTCAAACTAGGTGATTGAACAAAATGCAATAAGCTCAGCTATGTGAGATTTTTCATCATAGTTAACAGTTCTTTTCCTTGTTTGAAGTCCTGCAGATCTATCTACTGTAATCAAATCTTTAGGATGGTTCCTAGCAAGAGATTCTAAAGGAATTTTAATTTCACATTTTTTTGAATTGGTTTCAGCATCTTTAGGTTTTGCTTCAGGGTATGTGCAGGATCATGATGGGCCAAAAAGTGGCGATATGTAAGCCATATGATGGCCCATGTGGCTGACGACTTTTTTTAAACCCAAAATTAATGAAACAAAAAGGGTTTTTAGAGGAGATTCTCAGCTTTCCAACAATATAAATTATGCTTTTCTTTGAATTTAATAAATAATTATTATTCATTTTCTATTAGAATTACGAATAAAGTCTTTATAGATAGGCTAATTGAAAAACATCTATAACTTTCAAACGCTATCACATTTTTTGAATATGAAACATGTGTCACATTCTATGCTTCACAGAATATAAGATTAAAAAAAAAAAATTGAATTTCATGAATTTTTGACCAAGTTAAGGTGGTTAGACAGACGAGATTTTATATTTTTTAAAAGTTGTAATAAAAAATTCATAATTAATTATTTACTTGGAAAAAATTATAAAAAAATATGCATCACATCAGGACATGAGTCCTCTACTTATATATAAAAGCTTATAAAAAAATATTATCATTTTATTGTGGTTAGGGTGGTTAGACAAACACCTACTTCTTATTTTTACCCTGAAATTTAAATACTACTACATTGAAATTTCAAATTTTCACCAAATAGATTTTTTTTTTTTAAAAATAAAGGTCTAGTAGTTTAGAAACTACATTCAATTTGCTACAGATTCTATTTTTACATTTTTTGGAAATAATATAGATAACTTATTCAATTTTTTACATCAAATTGTCTAACTCTGATTTTTTGTCTTTTTATTGCCACTTAAGGGCCTGTTTTTTCCATGATGATCCTGCACATACCCTTCAGCAAGATTAGGGCTTGCTAGTTTTGTTTCAAGATTTTTTGTTTCAAAGCTTTCAGTAATTATATCAAGTTCAAATTCATCCTCTTCATCATCCTGCATAGGTTCAACATCTAGAAGCGTATTTTCATCAAATTTGACATTTACAGATTCAACAATTTTGTTCAACCTATTGTTAAAACATTTATATGCTCTGCTATGAGTAGAGTATCCTAAAAAGATACCTTCATCGATTTTAGATTGGAAACTACCTAAGTTTTCATCATCTCTCTTGATGAAACACTTGCAGCCAAATATTCTGAAATATTTAATTTGGGTAGATTTACCATACCATAGTTCATATGGAGTGAAATTTGATTTCACTCTGATCTAGACTCTATTCAAAATGTAGACAATTGTATGAACAACTTCTTTCCAGTACATATTTTCTAGATTTGCTTCATTCAGCATGGTTCTTGCCATCTCTTTTAAAGTCCTATTCTTTCACTCAACAACCCCATTTTGTTGAGGTGTTCTGGCAACAGCATACTGTCTTTTTATGCCATGTTTGTCATAGTAGTCTATGAATTCTTGTGAGGTGAATTCACCACCTTTGTCAGATCTTAAACATTTCAGTTTTAATTCTGACTCTCTTTCTACCAGTTTTCTAAAAAAATTAAAACGTTCAAAATCTTTTGATTTATTCTTGAGAAAGGTAACCCATACCATACGAGAGTAGTCATCAACAAACAACATGAAATATTTCTCACCATTTATGGATCTAGTCCTTGTAGGACCACATAAGTTAGTATGAACAATTTGCAGAGGCTTAGTAGTGAAATGTTCCTTGGATTTAAAGCTTACCTTGGTTTTCTTTCCTTTGAGACACTCTTTACAAATAGCTTTGTTAGGTTTTCTAAGAAGGGATAGACCTCTTACATTTTGATTTTTGTTAATTCTGACCATATTGTCAAAATTAATGTGGCCTAGTCTCTTGTGCCATAGCCAGCTTTCTTCAACATGACTCATTAAGCATATACTATGATTTTTTTCATGTCCAAAGGTGTCAAGTAAGTTATAGGCATTTCCTTTGGTCCTTCTTCCAGTAGCAACAACTTTACCAGACTGGTTTTTGATTTCACATCCTTGTGAAGTGAACAGGACTTGATAGCCACTATCACAGATTTGACTGACACTCAGAAGGTTATATTTTAATCCTTCTACATAGTATATATTAAAGATTGGAGTGTCTTCATTCAGAAATAGAGAACCTCTACCTTTGATTTGAATTCCAGAGTTGTCTCTGAATTTTACATATCCACCAACATAGTCTTCTAGATTTGTAAATTTTTCTTTGTCAATAGTCATGTGGTTTGAAGAGCCACTGTCCAGGACCCATAGGTCCTTTTTCTTTGAGTGAAAAGTAGTTTGAACAAGCATAGTTTGTTCAAAGTTGTTAACTGATTTGGGTTTCCAGACTTTGATAGTTTTCTGTTGTTTATTCTACTAATCAACATTGCATTGCTTTGCAGAATGACCCAAAGATTTGCATGTAAAACATCTAATCTGTCTTGCAAAACCATGATTCTGCCTAAAGCCAAATCTAGGAGTTCTAGAATTCATAAATCTGCAAGAATTTACTTTGTGACCAAATTTATTGCAGAAGTAATAGTACCCATAAAAGAGAGGGTAGGAGTTCTAAACCATTCTATTGCTCCTAAAAGGATGAATATGATCCTTGACAAACTCAGAATGTTTGATTTCAGGATTTTTGTTTCCAGTAACAACATTGTTCTTTTTACTGTCATTTGAACATGCACCTTTAACAAAGCCAATACCAGTTTTGTCTTTGTTTAATTTTTATTTACTGAGCATGTCATTCAGTTTAAGAGTGCCTTCATATTTCTCAATAGTCTTCCCGACATCTACAATCTCATGTTCAAGTTTTTGAATTTCTTGGTCTTTAAAACTTATGTTAATGCAAAGACAATCTTCAACTCTCTTGGATTCTTCAAGTTGAGTTTTTAATGAAATTATCTCAAGATTTATGAGTTGCTCTTGTGAACTATCTTGAACAGAATTCTATTCTTAAGCACATAATTGTTTCTTAAGTTTTCTCAGCTCTTTTAGAGCACATTTTAGTTCTCCTTCATAATCCACTTCACCTTCTTCAGCATCATTGTTGTCGGTTTCCTCTTGCTGAATTATTTCAGCCATGAATAGATTTTCATCCTCTTCATCTAAAGAATCTTTAGATTCCGAGTCTGTTTCATTTTTGGTGAACAGGCTTTTCTTTTTTTTGAAATTAAATTTTTGTTTGGGTCTATAAGCCTTTTTCTTGGCAAATTTCTTAGATTTTTCGTTCACTGTTTATGTCACCATAGGGACACTTTGCAGCAAAGTGGCCTATTTTTCCATAGTTAAAGCATTTGAAGGGAATTTTTCCGTTATACTTTACAGAACCCTTTTTGAGTTTCCTCACAAAATGGGATTCTTTAGAATCATAAAATTTTGATTCAGAGAGCTCATCCCTTTCTTTCCTTTTAGTATTAAATGTTGCTTCTTTTGTAGTGGTGTTCTTTTTACTAATCCTCATTTCATAGGCAGTCAAAGTGCCTAGTATACTGTCAAGGGTAAGCTAGGTAAAATGTTTCTTCTCTTCTACAGTAGCTACCTTAGCTTCAAATTTTGTTGGCAAGGTTCTAATGATCTTGGTTACAACATAAAACTCCTTGAATTCTTCTCCCAGACCCTTCATGGCATTTACTATTTCATCAACTCTCAAAAAATAGTCAGCTACTTTTTCATCGTCCTTCATTTTTAATTCTTCAAACTGGTGTTTTAAAGTGAGGACTTTAGACTGTTTTACCTTTTCATTTCCTTGATAGATAGTTTCAAGTTTAGTCCATATTTCTCTAGCAAAACTGCAGTGCATGGCTTTGATGAAGACATCTTTAGTCAGAGCACATAGAAGAGCATACTTTTCTCTTGCATTGGTTTCATATCTCTTCTTTTCATCAGAAGTAGTTGGCAAAGTAGCTAGTACAATGTACCCAGATAATACTATGCTCTAGACATCAAGGTCAATAGAAGTTAAATAAGTCTGCATTCTGATTTTCCAAAATACATAATCAGTTCCATCAAATAATGGAGCTCTAGTCATGGAAGTACCTTCATGAGCTTGAGACATTTTGAATAGACTCCAAGTCCAGAATCAATCCTAGGTTGGAAAGACCTATCAGAGGACCCTAGGCTCTGATACCAATTATTGGAGTGAAAATACACTAAGGGGGGGGGGGTTGAATCAGTTTTTATAACTTCTTAAACAATTTAAACTGAAACTAAAAAGAACCATACATATGTTCTCATTTATCAATGATAGTATCATTCATGTATTCAAAGGCAATCATATAAACTCAAATGAGTAGTGTAACATTGCATTTTAAAGCAGTAAAGTACTAAAGCAAATGAATCATAGAGACACAAATAGACACAAGCTATGTCGAGTGGAAAAACCTCCTGGGGTAGAAAAAGCACTCCTTAACCTACTGCCTTTTCCAGGCTTTCATTTCAATAAATTATTTTGACAAAGCCTCAATGGTTGATTTCTAAGCACCGACTCAAGGAGCACCAACCCCTCTATTTAGAGACACCAATCTCAAGGAGCACCAACCCCTTTCCTAATATTCAATAGAACGTACAATAGTATAGAGGATCTCTCTGTTTCACTTGATTTCTCTCAAATGCCTCTTGACAGACAAAGCATAGAATTTTCAAGAGTCAAAATTCACTCTTCAGAATTCCATACACTATCTAATCTCGATATAGCTTGAGGAAAATCTTATCATAGTCACAGTACAATCTCATCAAACTATATTATAATGATACATCTTTTCTTTCTTTTCTCACTGTTTGATTTTCAACATCTTTCCATACAGAAACTATAAATCTGACTACACACTGTGTTTTCCAATTTTCAGCATCATCAACAAAATGGACTTTTTTATGTCTTTATGGTAGTCCCCCGTATTTAAACATTTGTTTTTCTGTCATGATAGAACCCTAATATCATTGTTTTAGGATTTTTACCGAAAACATCATTATATATTGGAAGTATTACCACTGTTGCTCGAATTTCACTTTCCAGAAAATTATACAAGGTTGTTTTCAGGTTACAGAATAACTGTCAAGTAACAATTTTGATGTTGCAGTGATCATAAAAGAAGTATTCTTTCTTTCCATCAAGGATAGAGTAGCAGTATCCAAAAATAGAGGTGTGATAGAACATTTCTTCACTAGCGGCCTGCACATGCAATGCTTACACAAAAGCAGTGAGAAATCATCTTTTAAAGACAAAAATGATAACCATTTTGCCCTGACAGAACCAGCAATGCAACTGAAGTATATTTCTAGCAAATGAACCCTCATCTAGAATATACCCAGAAGTAGTATTGAAGAATACATATTCCATAAGAATTTTGACAAAGAAGCTACTACGAAAATGAATTAACTGAAGCCCCAATCAGCATGTAACTAAAAGCTAGTAATCATGCATTTAATGACAAGTTATGCACTAAACCAAGTAAGAAACCTAATAATTTTTAAGTTTTCAAGCTAACCCATAAGCTCAAATATTCGTTTCACCAAAAGGATAAGGTAACCTTCAAACAACAAATGCTATCAAGAACCATTATTGAAGAACCTAGTAAGCAACTGCAAATTTTAAGAAACTAAAATAACAATGCCCAATAATTGAAATCATTATGATAACTTTTCCAAAATGCTATCAAAGAATGAAGTAAACGGTTCAGATCTTCCATGAGAAGGAAAAACGTTTTTCATTTTTTTGTTTGCAAAAGAGAGAAATATTTAGCACGTACTAATCTTGACTATCCAAAAATGGATCTGAAAACCAGACAAAAGAAGAATACCTAATAGTAATGAGGTTGTTGTCACAAGCAATTTACCAATCCTGCAGAGGAGAAAAACGGCCATAATGCCTTCCAAACTCGTGCCAACACTCTGTGGCTAGAAGCAAACAAATGGAACAACCATGGTGTTGATCCTCTCATCTCCCTCACACATTGTCAAAGAGTAGAAGCCCTACAAATGTCTCAGAGAAATGGCTGAGATACAAACACAATGATGGTGGCTAGGACGGTTCCAAGAAAAAACATGAAAAGTGTGAAATGAAAAATAGTTTGCCCTAATCTTCCAAAGCAAGAAAAAATGAGTTCCTTTGCAAATGAAGATAAACATTTGGAGTCTGAAGGATAGATGTGATAGAGTGTACTCATAATAATCCATAAAAGACATATGATTATGTTTGAAATCCGTGGCCAACATAAGAGTAGACATGCCAACAGGCATTATTGCATTTGTCATTTTATTGACAATGTGAAATCATCGATCCAAAATGTGCTTAGAGGAGTTGAAATGACCACATTACCCAACACATGCCAATTTCCATAAAGATCAAAGCAAGGTCACATCCAATGTGATATTTAAAAAATTAACCAATGCCATTAACTGCAATTGGCCTTAAGGCTGATTTAAATGATAAACCTTTAGACCTGATTCAAATGCAAGAAGGAGACCAGTTCGAATACCTTTACCCAAGGTCGAATGCCACTTTGAAATATTCAATGCTCTATAATATGCCATTTCCAAATGATATCAAAAGACCTATGAGGTTGTGAAGACTGAAATTGCATGATGGATTCACAATTCCATATGCAAAGGAATGACTAAGTGAATCTCATTTTCAAAGCTCAACAACAATATAATATCCAATGCCTTAAGAAATAAAAGCTAGATATTATGTAATATTTTGAATGCCATTCTCCCATACCAAATACCATAATTGAATTCATTAAAGCCAATTTTCCAAGAGATGAAAACTGAGTTGTTCAAAATATTAACAAGATTGTTCCACAAATCCATGCCACTGATAGAAGAAAGAGAAATATACCTTGACGAATATCAAGATGCTTGTAACTGATCAAGCATAAGTAATCAACCTGTAAAAGAACTAATTATGCCAGTCACTTGTAATCAAGTGAAGTACTGAAACACAAATGTTAAACTGGAAATATATCACCTAATCAATGGAGCAAATAACTTGTAACCAAAATACCTCAACTGAGATGTGCACATGGACCCAAGATATCAGAGCCACCAAGATAATATAAATAATGAAGTAAATGTGCCAAATAGACAAGTAGATCAACTAAGAAGATAATCATCAAGATACCAGAGAATCATCAAGTGACATCAAGGACAAAATAGCACAAGAGGGATTCAACAAGAAGAGGTAAGAAGCTTTCACGGGAAGACTAAGTATTTTCAGCTACAAGGGTAAAATGAGAAGAGAAGAGAATATTTTTCCAATTTCTTGTTGCAAATAAGATGGAGATAAAGATGCTAGGTGTCTTCTAGGGATTCATTTTAGGTTTTATTCTTCTTCTATATCTTTTCTTTATTTCTCATTTGGAAGGGTTCCATTTTTTTAAGTTCTGCAAGGCAGACAGAAGCTCTAGTTTTAAACTATAAAGTGTCAAGTTAGGATGAATTATATGTCTATTAGTCATTAGTATGAGATGTTTTGTGTTTTGAATGGTGCTTCAGGAATATATTTTATCCAATGAGTGTCTGCATGACTAAGATGTAATACTTTTTAAATTCAATAATCAAGGTTATCTGAGTTTTTCATGCACATTTTCTACATTTGAGTTGCATTTGTTATTGCCTTTTGTTCAAAGAGCAGTGTAATTTCTTTAATGAATGTAATGGGAGTATTGTGTTTCCAAGAGGATTTATTAGAATGGTCATTTGATAAAGCTTCAGTGGTCTTGTTATCATAATCTGATAACATTTTCAATGATCTTCAAAACATGTTTAACATGATAAGGTAAAATGCTTTTTATATGACTTTGTGGCCCTTTTCTTAGCACTAGTCAATCCTTGTGCATCTTTTGTTTTCAATTTGGTCCCAAAATATTAATATCTAAAAACCCTTTTACTTTGATGTTCTTTTTCTTTCATGTTTAAGTTATATATGTCCTAATATCTCCATGGTGTTAAAAGGGTACAAAGGTTGATTTTGAAAGTGTTATATCTATCATTCCTCTATGTGTTTGAGGTGGAGGTATCTAAATTATGTGTTCTCAACAATGTTCAATGAAAATGGGATTATGCTTAAATCTAGTGGAATATAAAATACCCATCACTCATATATATGAGAAGTATCCACTTTCATAGGTCTGTAGTTTCTTGCTTGAAATAAGTTTATCATGCATTTAGGCCTATAATTAGGAACACCCTTTTGAGTCTTGTGGAGATCAAAGTGTAGAAGGATTTCATAGCCTTGTTCGATGGATTTTCTTATCTTCAATCCATTCATAGTGTAGAGTCTTTGTTCTATATGTTTAATCCCATAGTTTGGGCATTGTGTTTCTCCTTAGGGTTGAAGGTTGCAAGAAAAATGAACCAAAAAGTTGCATGTTAGGTTTTCATACCTCTCAATGTAACAAGTCAAAAAAAATTAACTCACCCCAACCATATATTTTAAACAAATTTTTTGTATGGTTGGTATGAGAAATAATATTCTTTATATGTCAAGTCAAAGTCCACACAATAGATACAAAGTCACCTTGGTTACTAATACCCTGGTGCATAATATTTGTTTGCTATATCAAAAAGGATTGTTAAAATGTGAAACCTCCAAGAAAAGAAGAATTAACTCATCAGTAACTAAAAACATCAATTTTCTATCCATCTTCAAATATTTCTTCTAACTAACATTCATCCAGCATCACAATATCATTAGTTCCACATCCATCATGCATCCACAATATCATTAATACATATCATGATGATAATAAAGCAATGAAAACATCATGTATCATGTATAAGTCAACATACATCATATATCAATATCCATCATATACATAATAAAACATCATATGAAATAAAATATGATCAATCCATTTATCCACATCATAGGCATACATCGTAAAAAGTACAAAATAATTTATAATCATACATCATCATACATCGTCATCCATAATCATAAAATAACACATCAATGAAGATGAATCAAAGCATGTATATCTCATATATATCATCATCAAAAATGAGAATGTCATGGTACATCATCGATGAAACAAGTGTGGTAGGATAATACAAAAAAATACATATATAAGAGGCCTTAGCTCGGTCGATGAATATATATACAAAATCATGTCTGCAATATAAGTCTTTGAATAGTAAACTTTATAAAGATCAAGTACAAATAAACTATTGCCCGACCGAAGGAGGAGGACTCTAAGGATCAAACTATGAATTAGACTATCTAATGGAATATCCATTGGATGTGGTCTCCATAGTAGTACTAGGATCTCCAAACCGTGGCCATTGTTGCGCTCTAGGAACAAAGGCATGATAAAGAGTTTGATAGTATGTCGCCCTCTGTAACAACTGATCTCACTCTACACAAAGGGAATCACGCTTTACTCTGAGAGTATCTCTCTCAATCGTAATCAACTATATTTGGGCCTTTGTAGCATGGTGTTCCCCACCCTCACTATCTCGTTCTACCCTCAAATAGTCCCTCTCTTCCTCCATGGCCTGTTGCTACACTACCTCTACGTCCCTCATGGTTTTCATTTGTACTAGTTGCATTGCTCCATCTCCAGGTGGTGGAGGAGGACTTGGAACCTGTCCCTGATCCTACTGCATTAGATCATCCTATCCACCCTGTCCACCATCCTATCAAGCCTTGGAAAGCTGCTCAACCATGATCTCAACATGTTGCCTCTCTCCTTGATGATCAGTAATTCATGCTCTACCTACTATAGGAATGTTGGCCAGATCTGTAAACAACGATGGCATGCACCATGCCCACCATTGATCAAAATATGGGGTAGTCCCAAGATCTGCTAAACCAACTGGCCAACCCTACCCAAATGGGGCAAGAGCTCTAAAATCAGCAACAAAAGCATCGTGATTAGCCTATAGACCCCATACATGGACCTCTTTGGTGGTCCAACCAAAATAAGCCTCATAAGAATCTAGAAAATGACCTTACCTCTCCCCAAACTGTTGGCAAACCCTATCGAGTAGATATCTCTCTAGTAAGGAGAAAATGGGACCAATGAGCCAACAAGTCTATCTACAAAATGGTAAATAATCCTGGTTGGCATGCCAAGTCTCACAATCCAAATAGGGTCTCACTACCAAACCTATCATATCATCAAAAACATGATGCCAATAAGGAAGCTATCTAGGCCAGGTATAGTGAAGAAAATCCCCATAACGATAAGAATAGGGATCCTTTGGAGTTTTATCCAAAATACCATCAAGTCAAGTAATTGGGATGTGCTCCTAGGCCCATACATGTAATAGAGAGACACCAATAGAAATGGATTTCCATCCATGATATGCAACCTCATGCATATCTTTGTACAAATGCGCAAGGAGACATGAGCCCCATGCATATCTAGTGTCATGCTCAAACATCTGCTCGATGCACACACCCCAACAAATAGGAAACTGTTAGCCTCACCTATCAGGAATGACGAGCCTCATAACCAAAACATATAGAACAAGTGAAATTAGATCAACATTTCCCACAAAATCAGATAGGTCTCCCTCTGCCCCACAAACCTAAAGATGTCTCACACCAAGAACTCGATACATGGCACATGTACCCCAACGTATGGAATATGTAACAAGCTCTTCTTGAATAGGTATACATAGGGTCCTCCATACATCCTCCAGGGTGATGGTGGCCTCCTTAGTAGGTAAATGAAAGGAGAAGGTCTCTAAGTGCCACCTCTCCACAAGAGCAGTCATCATACCTCTATGTCATATGATGGTAGGCATGTAGCAAATGTGTCACAACCCAACAACATCTAGAATATATCACTCTAACTCCTAAAACCCGACAATCAAATCAAAAGAATCATGTGGTTTTTCCTCCCTCAACAGGAACAGATTAAGAACTGCCTATAACCATTTAACTCACAATGTTAAGGATTTTCTATGAAAATTCAAAATGAACCTATGACAATGAAAAAATTGATTTAAAATTTCAAAACAGTGAAAAGTGAAACTTTTTATTAAAAGCGATAAATATTTAACAAAATCGTTAAAGACAGTAAAAAGCAGTAAACTTTTTTGTCAAAAGTGATAAAAAATTGCAAATGAAAAAAAAATTCAAAAGTGCAATTTTAGGTCAAAAGAAAAAATTTGCAACAAAAGCAAACAAAACAAATCAGAAAAATAAAATGCACAAATTTTAAGTGAGAGAACAAAACAAATGCAAAATTTTAGGTCAAATGCGTAACATTTGAGCAAATGCAAATAAAAAAATCAAGAGAAAACCATTTATAAAGAGTAGAAGCACTAAAAATGATGCAAGTGTGAAAAATTCATAAACCTAACGCATTCAACTACTTTGACTTCAAGCATTAATTACACAAACACAGAAAGAAAAAAATGAGAAACAAAAGGGTACATACTAGGACACCAACACTTGGAGGTTGTATGAACTCATTAACCATATTTTTGTGATGTGAGGCTCCTCGAACTCTCACCATAGCTCCTCAACAATCGACAAAACAAGAAATCCATAGGCAAGAATTTCCTATAGGCTCAAAGTGCAAATGAGGAGAACTAAGCCCTAATGACCTATTTTAACCCTTAAAACCCTAATTTTTTACCTAAGAAACACTCCTAGGTTAAAATTAAGACCTCTTGGGAAAATCTAAACTATCAACAAGAGAGTTGTAGGCTTAATTCTTTTGTCCTCCATAGATTTGAACTAAAATAAAATAGTGTCATGAGCCTGACCTCAAAAGAATTTTTTTTGGCCAACCTCTTGAGGGGGCAGCCTAGAGTCCTACCATCATTCTACTGACCACTAGAGCATAGTGGGGCATATAATTTTTTTCAAAACTTGATCTTAACATCAAAATATTTGAAACAAAATGAATAGTACTTTGTCTCAAAGAAGGGTAAAATGTAGACATGTAAAATTGACCTAACCTTATCACACATCCAAATTAAATTTTCTCATCATTGACATCATTATCACTAAATATCACTATATTTGACATCAATTGCATCAAAAACCCTAATTTCCTCTATAAATTGAATAATATTACACTATTTAATTAATTTACTTTTTCACCATTTTTGACAAATTAAATAAATTTCATTTATTTAATAAAGTCCTAATCTAACTGTATTCTTCCTAATTAATTAAATAACATCAATTATTTAATTATGTCGATAATTTTCCCCATCCCCCTAAGTCAATTAAATTATTAAAACATAATAATTTAATTAAATCACTTTCCCCTAAAGTTAAATAATTAAATAAAGTATTCAAAACATCATCCAAAAGGTTAAATCAAACAAATACCACTTTGTTTACAAAAGTCAAACTTGATTTGCACACTCAACTCAAAAGGAATAATTAATTAAATCAATCAATTAATTACCCTCAACCACTGTTATGATTGAGAAAATTATGATCCACTGATATCTCACTCTATTCCTAACAGAGCAATCTATTCTTCAATCCCACTGAAGGCTCAAATTGATTTCATCAATTTCACAAATTGCTCCACATGATTTCTTTAATTCCATAGATTATTCAATCTATTTCTTCAATCCCATTGAGCACTCAAATTTATTTCTTCAATCACACCGATTACAAAATCAAAATGCAATAATTATTCCCATCTAAATCCTCTCAATAGTTTTAACCATTGATCGAGATATTCTACTACACGATCTTGAGTGTTCATTTTGAAACACAAATTCTATTAGACACAACCATCTTTCTTCCTCAAAAATGATCAGAGAATCAATATATTTTACACAGCAAAGTAATGCCAAAATTTTAATCGATATTTTGAAAAATATTTACACCTATCTTTGATCAACACACGCATGTTCTTTAAGCTTTTGCACACACAATGGAGGCTTCACATTAATATGAACAACTCAACATCTTCGCAAACACACTCTAACATGGGATGGTAATGCTACATTTCTTGAATTTATTTTATGTTTGTCTCTTATGATTGCTTTGGTGAATTCATTGATTTTGTACTTTCATTTCATGAGCAATGGACATTAATCATCTTTTTGTTTTCTTACATTAGTTTCTATCCATTCAATTTGATTACATTTCATCTTTCCGATTCCCCCTTACACAAATAGTCACCACAATAGAAAAAAAGTGGTGTTTCATAATAAATCTAAGTAGGTCTATGACTACAAAACTCCTAGAGGCCTAGTGGTGGTTCCCGTCATGAGACGGTAGATTAGGAATGGCTCTTGGAGCTAATATTCTCTCCCAAACCCTATAGATAGCCTATTTTTGTAGCCTCACATGTGAGTGCTAGGACATGCTCCTGCTCAATCCATTCTCTCCTCTCTTGCACTCTGCTAGGTGCCTCTTGTAGAGAGGCTTATGCCTTGCTCTCAGTAGGAACTCGAGTGGCTCTAAGCTCCTTGTATACAACACTCAACCCATCATACCTGGCTCTAATATTCTCATTTTCAACTCTATCCTCATCAATAACTCTCATGGAATCCTCGTGGGATGTCCTCCATCATGATGGGGGCTCAAATAAGTAAATATGATGCCCCACACTCAATGGTGCCCTATGCTCAACCCATATTTCCTGGTGTGGGGGCCTAGGTGGAACCATATCTATAATAACTCAACTGAAGAAGTCAAGCCAATCATGTATCCCAACTATAAGAAATAAAATATGAAATAAGTTAGAACAAGATATAACATATATAACCATAAGTAAGATAATAATATCAATAACACATCAACATCACCTAGATCACCGACTCGCTAATCAGGATCCCAATAGGACACTATGGTGTCTACACTAGGACTCCCTTGAGAGGTTGGTGGTGAGGTAAAATTTGCATGGATGCTCCTTCCATGCTTGTAGGTGTGTATCCCCTTCAAATTCATAGGATGTGATTATGTGGTATGAGGATGAGATGTAGGTCTCTCCTCGAGGGCATCCCTGGCCTTTGTTCACTCCTCGAGATCTCCTCTTGGTAGGTTTTTATCCTCATCCTTTTTTGCTATTTCATCATCATCTATTGTGTATCCATCTACATCCTCGTCCTCCATCTATGTGTCATTCGCTTGGTCATGTGTCCAAGGCCCAAGATTGCCTATGGGATAATGGATAAGGAAGATACAATTAGGATGTGCAATCCTCCACTACCTATCAATTGTAGCCATCATGCCAACATAATCCTCATCATATGTTTGATGTACATCTCACTCCTCATTCTCTAGGTCATTATAGGTGACATCTATGATTATGGTATGACGAATGTCCTATGACCTAGCGCTAGAGCATCCAAATCTTAGATATGTGAGATGTGGTCTAGGAACCACCTAAAGTTGACCAAACTATCCCATCACATGATCATAATAAAATGGTATGATGATTATAAAGAAATTTTTCCATTAATCTATTTTTTTGGTTTTTGGCTCTTATATTTTTCAACTTCAAGATGAATCTATGCTTAAAGTAAATATCACTCCAAAAGCATGCAATATGCCACATGGTGGCTGCACAAATTTTTTTTATCCTCTTCCTTTCAGGAGCGATTTGGAGCACACGTCAACTCAATGGGAATTGTCTCTACGACCATTTTCATAAATCTAAGATTCCCCACCCGCTCGACACGTCATCTCTATGCTTCGGGCAAGTTATGCTTTTAATGAGTGATCTCCTTGGTTGGAATTTTTCAGAGCATTCTAGGTATTTATTTCTTTTAGGGTGGAACCTTCGAGTCGGTGTCATCAATCTATATGGCCAATGAATCAGATTTTTCTAGGATACTTTCTAAGTGTTGGAAAAAAGCTACACTAAGAGGGGGGGTGAATCAGTGTTGTGCAAAAATTAACTTTATTAACCTTTATCTTCAAAGCATTAACAACATTCAACCATAATGCATAAACATGAAGCAAATGAACACAACACCATAACACAAGGATTTTTACATGGAAACCCTGTTAGGGGAAAAACAACGATGGATGGCCAATCCACAATTATGATCTGAGTATACTCAAATGAAGTTTACATTAAGGGGAATGCACTTGCATTCAAGTGCATTTCCTAGAGCTCACTACTCAAAGGGAAGGCTCACTACCTTACAAATAAAATCAAATTGAAACCATCTGAGAGTTTGAACTGAGAAAAATAGCATCTACATATGCCTGATTACAGTTTTGATTAAGCATAATATTTGATTTGTTGTCTTACAAACTAATTATGCACTTCTGCTCTATTCTTCACACAGTCGCAACACATATCATTTATGCACAAGTGAAACTGTGCATTATCACTCTTCTACTTTGCTCTTATTCGCAATTTGCATCAACACACACTTTATACTTCATCCAAAATGATACGAACAATCTTATATATATATCTGCAACTTAGAATTCAATTACACTATGTCGGCTTCAATAGAACACAAAAATAATTACAACTGTCAGTTGAAATCACGAGAAATATACAATGTGTATCCACAACAGTTAGTCACAACTTGGCTAGGACCCAAACAAAGATGTATGAACACAAAAGTACTTAACTAATTATTTATCATACATCCGCGACATGATTCATTTATGAAGTCGGCACCAGTACTGATAAAATAGAGAATTAGCTAATTGAATATTCTAACTTGCACAAGGATCGATACGAGCCACTACGCTTCAATAGTAACTAAGATAATATACCAAAAACATTTCCTGATATGTGCAACACAAAATGATAACATAAAATCTTCATACAGATCGATGAACATTGAACTACCAAATGTTATGTTCTTCCTTGTTAATCTTCAATATGTCTATCAGTATGATCAAATGATGATGTGCATATTTGATCATCGATTAGAGTTGTCATCAATGACAACACCAAATGATACTAGCAGTGTCTCTTTCCAACAATCTCGCCCTTTGGCATTGATGGTAACACTTAGTGAAAAATGACTAAGTGTCAGATCAGTACCAAGATAAACTACATTGCCATCTCCAATTTTCCAAAAATACAATTCTCCCCCTGAGATGATTATGCATTTTTCACTCCACTATTCCCCCCCTTTGACATTAATGGAAAAGGTAGGGATCCACATAACAAAAATGGATCAATCAATCAAAATTGTTATACAAAAATGCTTCTTTAACTTACATAAGTTGGAAAAATTCGGAAAAAAATTTCTTCAGCTAGATCATATTTGTGTCCCAAACTCTTTTGAGACTCTCCAGGATTGTTATGTGACCATAAATCAAGTAGGATTGTGTCTCTATAGATTCCAAGTTGGTTGGATCACCAACTTCCATAGTGTCTTCTCCTTCCTTTAGAGCGCTTGACAATACCTTAATTTTTCGACCAATTAGGCCTCTGAGTTCACATGCTCTTACAGCAACTTTTCATTCTCATGCTTCAAGCTTTTTATTTTGTCAAACAAAGAAATCGATTCAATTTCTATCTTTCCAACATCACCAATTAGAGAATCAAATGCTTCAGAAATAGTACTTAATTATTTTTCTAGATCCTTAACCTTTTTCTCATTGGCTTCAATGAAATTTGAAAAAGACAAACATAATTTGTAAATATTTCCACCTTCTGATAGACCATTTTGTACATTCTTCACACATGTGGCTAAAAATATTTTATCTTTGAAAATCATCTCTTTCAATCCACTAAATCTTTTGTCATCAAACTCTTTCTACACTTTCACCATAGCTAATTTCTCAAGTGAGTCAAAGTGAGTAATTACAGATTTGATAAGCTTCGTTAATTCACCAGAGGAGGAACCGATCGAATCTTTCACATGAGTGGGAATTATCTTTTCCAAGACTCCAGATGCAAGATTAAAAAGTTCACTATCCTCAATGTGGGACTTCGGCAACTCTTCTCTAGCTTTCGCTTGTGTAAATGAAGCTACCTTCATTTTCTGAATTGGACTCAAGGTAGATAGGTCAATAGGACCTTCAATCAATTTTAAATCAATTTATTCTTTTTTTTCTATCAAAAATTTATTCATTGCCTTTGTAGTGTCTCTTGCTTCTACTAGAATTGCCTTTTCATCAACTTTCCTTTCTTCAATTATTGCTTCCTCAATTGCAGGTTCTGATTTATCTTCAGGGATCTCCACTTTCTCAATTGACACAAATTCAGGTATCTCAACTTCCATAGTAATTTTTGGGTTGTCCACTATAGGAGGAATCTGTGAATCCTCAACTATATCAAATTTTTCTTCTTTTGCTTCCCTTTCCAGACCAAATGGAGCATCTTCAACATGTGTTTCCTTAGAAACAACATCAATTCTCTCATTTAACAGTATCTCCCTTAGGATTTTCTTAGTTTCCTTTGTAACTTCAACGGTCAAACCGATCATGAGCTTATTTACCCTTGATTTTCTCTTAAATTTCCTTTTGGATTTATTCAAGAGTGCCTGCATACCATCCATAGACATTACCAGATACAATTATACAAGGATCCTTTCTCTCATCTAATCTTCTTATGTTCTAGCATTGAGTCTCCTCATTTCCAAAATTTCATATAGACTTCTAGGCAGATTAGACATTATTTTAATCAACACTTTATTGAAAATATTCATACATTTTATTGTTGCTTCCTCAAGAATTCTCTAATTAGATTTACCAAAAGATTCATACCATTTGCAAAGTGGTTTTATATTTCCATCCTTAACCAAAAAAATTTCAACTGCTTCCACTGACATACCTGGTTTGTTAGTCTTTGTCTTCTTCTTTGCTTGGTCATCTCCATCGGAAGGCTTGCTTTTTGTAACTATTGTTACCTTGGTGCCTTGATGCCTGATTTCTTTGACTCCTTCATTAGACTATGTCTCTACATCCTCATAAATTTCCACATAGACTCTTTTTCTCTTATCTTTCATTTTCTTTCCATCCTTACCAGATCCCTTAGATTCATTTTTCACAGGGATTGATTTTACTGCAGGGGCTGAATGGGATGCAAAAATTCTAGTTGATCTAGCTCAAATAGATGGTGTTGCTGGACTAGCTGATTGAGTTTTTGCTACCTCCTTAGCTACTTGATTTGCTACTTCAGCTTCTTCCCTTTTCTATTTAGCTTCTTTTAATTTCTCAACAGATATGCTCAAACTTTCTACAAGAACTTCTACCTCTTTTCTAACTCTTTTGGTTACCATAGGTTTCCTGAGCTTGTTGTGCACCTATATGTCCTTTTCTGCATAGGTACCGAACCTCTCTTCTACTAGATCCAGAGGTTTACTTAGTAAGTGTTTTCCATACATATCTAGAATGTTCTCTTCAAATTTGTACCCCATAGGCATGATCCAAATTGTTCTTAGATCAGTGGCTTCCATCATGCACTGATCGATGTCTACCATGAAATAGATTGTATCCTTGTACTTCTCTACAATTGAACTAGGAATCCTTTCTCTAGCTTGCATAATAGTCTAAAAACTTTTAAAGTATCCCCAAATAGTTGCATTCTTTGTTTTGGTGTTTGCAAATTGGTGAAATAGATCTTTGATCTAAGCAACTATTGGCTTGTCCTTTTGCCAGTGAATCTTTCTGAATCCTAGAACCTCACCCATGAAATAAAAGAATAAGCATAAAATCAAGTTACCATACTTGAAATATTTTTTCTTATCTTTCTTAATCTTCACAAGATTTTCCATTAGTTGACTCCTCAGAAGTTCACAGAGATCATAGTCTGCATTTTCTTTCACCATTTGATAAGCGGCATAAATTATTGTACCGAACATAGAATTGTCTTAGCTAGAATGATAAATCTTGTACCCAATAACCATAGATGAAAATTTGACATCTACCTCAACAATATCATCAATTGGCATTGCCCTTCTATCATATAGTGAACCGGTTAAATTAGTGACCGTTTGGTTCTTCACCAATTTTTGAACAGGCAATCCACCAGAGAAACACAAACCTATAACAACACTTATAGCTTCTCTTGTTATCTTGAAGGGTATGTTTAACCACATGAATTATTCATGAACTCTACTCAAGATATACCAGACCCATTCATTTTCTCCGAAGATGGGATATTCAACAATATGAGTGAATGTCTTCTCTTCTAGGGTTTTGTATTCCAATTTCACATAGAAATATTCACCTATGATGTGATTATTATACAAATTCAGCAGTTGTGAACTTCCTAGTTCTTCAATATTCATGTGAATATAAACCCTAATATCCTCTGTGTATAACACTCCATATAGAATGGATGAAAATGCCCCTAAAGGATCAGTCTCAACAAACTTGTAAGGATTCCATTTGAATTTGGGATGAGTTTGATCCTTGAATTCAACTATCAAAGGAGTATCATTTTGGCCAAATCACGAATTTGTAGATTTTCTGATAAATACCTTTTTCATCGAATTGGAATATGATTGTCGAATCACTTCCACACTTGAATCTTGCCTCAATTCACCAAAGTTCACCTCAGAGTTCTCCAAACTTCTTTTCTCCAAAATGCAAAGTGACAAATGAAGAATAGAAATGGCTTTTTATCATAATAAATACTTTTACCCTAATTCATTTGGTTACCCTGTTTCTATGCATTGTGATGGACAAATATTTTGCGAACCTCCAATATGGCATACCACTTCCTCCAATAAGTTCAATAGCATTTGTAGAACATCTATGCCCCTCCTTTACATATCCACATCCGATGTTACTTACTAGTTAGGGGGTTAAATTATTTTCTTGATAGCTCCCCTTAGGCCAAAGGCCTGAAACTAATTCTGAGAGGAATTACCAGAAGCAAGTTCTGGTGCTGGCATATTTTCTTCAATAGAGGGATCTTTCTTCACCCATTTCTTTTGCATCTGCTGCCTAACCACATCTGTAGTGACTTTACCTTTTCCCTTGATATCCTTCTGCATGTTTTTCATTTGATTTACCGAACCTTTTCTATTCCAACAAAATGTAGCAATGTGACCAAATTTGTTGCTGTTATAGCACACAACATTTCTATGTCCAGACTAGTTGTTCCACTGATTTCCTCTTGATCTACACTGGTTATAAGTATGGACAAGTCTATTGCATGTATAGCATCTGATATTTCTATGAAATTGATTCATCACATTTCTGCATTCATTTGATTTATGACCAACCTTATGACAATTAAAGCACTGACCTGAGAAAGATGGACCACTTGATTTCATTCTACTTCTACATTGAGTAGCCATGTGTCAAAATTTATTGCAACTGAAACAATATCCATTAAATCTCTAAGCATTAGGTTTCCTTACTGGATACCTTCCAGATTTGTTCATTTTATTTCCTTGCTTGGATCTCCTTTGTCCAGCATTCCTTTGTCCGGATTTTGAACTTTCTCCTTCCTCATATCCAAGACTTCTCTTTTTACCATTAGTCCTTTGACCTTTAATCAATTCATCAAGCTTGGTTGAGCTAACTTTGAACTTCTCTTTGTACTCATTTGCAGTAGCAAGTTCATTTTTGAGATCATCCATCGGCTTTTCAAGTGCCTCTTCATTATTTTTATATTGTTCTAGTTCATCATCCAATTGACTACATACTTAATATTTTTATTTTAGGGATTGTGCTAGGTTCTCTTCATTATTCTTTTTGTCTTCAACCTCCTTTGTCATTCTCATCATGATAGATTCCATCTCATGCTTTAGGACAACATTGTCTTTGGTAAGCTTTTCACATTCTTCTATCTTTTCCTTCGGGGATGGACTGAATTGTTCATCTTTAATTCTCTTATTTTCATTCTTCTTAATCTGATCATAGAGTTCCTGATGCAGGAGCATCCTTGGTTCTTGGAAATCTTGCATCAACCAAAAATATTTTCATTTAGTTCTTGTTCTTGTTTAGTTATTTTCCAATTCAATTTGGTAGATTCGATGTTTCTTCATGTTCGCTCACCAAATCTCACCTACCTAAGGTTTCATTGTGGACAAGTTCAATTTCCTTATTCCAATTTTTCAGCTTGATTGGATTTTTTTCTGACAAGTTATCACTTTCAGATTGAGAGACAGTTTTTGGTACTAGCCCCGAAATAATTTCAAACCTAACGGCTAGTTGGATCGATCATGGATCTCACCTGGAACTTGTGGATCCTCATGGTGTGTTTAGATTTATTCTCTAGAGTGTCCCTGACCTTACCTTTAGTTCCACGCTTCATCATACACACCTATCATGGAAGAAATTCAGATTTGAGGCCGACTTGTTCTTGAATACGTTACCTTTTCCTCATTGGAGATTGTAATGATCTTTGGCCATCGCATATGTTTCTCAACCCATGGATGTGGTATAAAGCTTGTAATGAATCATCAAAATAGTATCGAATCAATATCATTCAGATTAGGTTGTACATAAAGTTTGATTAGTAGGATTTTCACGAGCATGTTGTAATCAGGCCTGTGAGTCAAATCTATAAGCTCGAATGTGGCCAACTATTTGTAATTGAGATTTATGATAATAATAAAGTTTGTAACTACATTTTCCTCCATATCCTATGTTGCTTCTATTGTGTTACTCTTTTTGCACTGTCTGAATTGTTCTCTCTGAGGACCCTCCTACCGTGACTGCACCAGATTGGTATCAGAGCAAGATTCATTCCTTGTGAGATCGTCATAGTTTTCATAGTCCTATTGAATATTTGTTGTGGGGTGGTGGATTGAGGATCCAACCTAGAGATATAGAGGATTTGTGTAAATATGGTGAAAAGAAGAAATGGTAGAGGAAATGGAGTGCGTGGAAATGCAGACCCAGTTGTGATGGAATTGTTGAGAGGAATTGCTGCCAGATTAGAAGTAGTTGAAACGGCCTAGAGAAGAGGTCAACTAATTGATGGTGTAAGTGATGAAGAAGTGGAAGAACAAGAATAAGTTGCAAGAGAGGAGAAACCTGGTCTTGATCAAGGAGAAGAAAGGTTCATAAAAGCCCTAACTAGAGTGAACACTAAACCACATTTCAATCCACCAAATTATAATAGTAAATTGGATTTAGATGAATTGTTTGATTGGATAATAGAGATGGAAAAGTACTTTGATTTTGAAGGAACCACAAAAGATAACAAGGTTAAGTTTTCTTGTACAAAATTGAAAGGACATGCATCCCTTTGGTGGGAACATTTGCATACATATAGGAAAAGAAAAGGGAAGGAGAAGATAAGATCATGGGATCGGATGATGAATAAGTTGAAGAAAAATTTCATGCCTATAGACTATAAGATCAGTTTATTCCAAAAACTGTAGAATCTGAAACAAAAAGAATCAAGTGTGATAGAGTATACTGAGGATTTCTATAAGTTGAATATCAGATCTGGACATTCAAAAGATGATACCGAACAAGTAGCTAGATATATGAATCGTTTAAGGTCATCTATACAAGATGAGATCAGTTTGATTAAGTTGTTGAGTGTGGAAGAGGCATATTAGTGTGCCCTAAAGGCAGAGGAGAAGTTGAATAAAATACATGAGCAAAGACAAAGAGGAAGAGGTGGAAGATTTCAAAGAGGAAGAATATTTATTGGAGGAGGAAGAGGGCCTTTTGCAAATCAAAATAAAGATAAGGAGGTCACTAAGAATGATAGTTCATACTGTAGAGATGATGGAAACTCTTACAAAAGAGGAGGATATGGTGGTTACAGGAATGAAGGATATTGAAAAGGTGACGGAGGACAAGAGAAAAGAGAATTCAAAGGAACTCGTTATAAGTGTGGTGGAGAAGGACATAAAGCATTTGAATGTAATTAGGGAGAAACAAGAAAAAGAAAAGAGAACATTAGGAGAGTAGCCTATGTTGAGGAGGATCATGATGGATCACCAAAAAAATTGGAAGAAGGAGAAGTGTTGGTGAACAGAAGGGTATTGTGTCAAAGTGAGATGGATTAGGAACCATTCCAGAGGAAGAATTTGTTTAGGACCAGATGCAAAGTAGTTGGTAAATGTTGCAAAGTGATCATAGACAGTGGAATTTCAGAGAACCTAGCTTCTAAAGAAATGGTGACCAAGTTGAAGTTGGAAAGATTGAAACACCCAAAGCCCTATTCGATAGCATGGATTCAATATAAGCATAGGATTCAAATAAGTGAACAATGTTTGGTGAAATTGAAGATAGGGAATTACCATGATGAAGTTTTTTGTGATATTATGCCTATGGATGTATGTCATATTTTTTTGGGAAGACCTTGGCAATATGATAGATAGGTTATTCATGATGGAAAGAAGAACATATATACTATTGTTGCTAATAGGATGAAACAGGTTTTGTTTCCCTTGGAAGATGTTCCTAAAACTAAGGTTTGTATGAGTACTAGAATCTATTTGGTTGATGGGAGGAGATTCCTGGATGGACTGAGACATGAGAACATGTGCTATGTCCTAGTTCCTAAGAAAGTTGAAGATTTTAAGTATGTAGAAGAACAACCTAAGGAGATAAAAGAGTTGCTGACAAAATATGAAGCTATCATTTCAAACAATGTACATGACAAATTTCCACCTATGAGGATTATTAGTCATTGCACGGATATAATTCCTAGAGCTAGTTTGCCTAACAAAGCAGCACACTGGATGACACTGAAAAAAAAAAATTGAATGGACAAGTGCAATAATTATTGTCACCTAAGAAGGATGGAGAATGGAGGATATGTATAGACTCTAGAGCCATAAACAAGATCATATTGAAGTATAGATTTCCCTTGCCCTGAATGGATATTATGGATTGTTTGAGTGGAACTAAGTACTTTACAAAGATAGATTTGAAAAGTGGATATCATAAGATCAGAATCAGAGAAGGTGATGAGTGGAAAACATCATTCAATACAAATGAAGGATTGTATGAGTGGTTGGTGATGCCTTCTGGATTGAAAAATGTACCGGGTACTTTCATGAGCTTGATGACTGAGGTATTGAAGAAATTCTTGGGTAAGTTTGTGATTGTCTCTTTGGATGACATCTTGATTTTCAATAAGACTAGAGAAGAACATTTGTTGCACATAATACAAGTTTTGCAAAGGTTGAGAGAAGAGAAGTTGTTGATAAACATTAAGAAGTGTAGTTTCATGAAGGAAGAGTTAATATATCTAGGATATTTGATATCAGTGGATGGATTGAAGATGGATCTTGAGAAGGTAAGAGCTATTGTCGAATGGACTACACCAGAAAGCATTAGAGAGGTAATATCATTTCATGGATTGGTGAGTTTCTACCAAAAGTTCATTAAGAATTTTATTTCTATTTGCAACCCTATGATAGAAACAATGAGAGGAGATAGGAAGGATTTTAGATGGACATCTAGAGCAGACAAAAATTTTGAATTTTTGAAGCAGAAGGTGACTGAGCAGCCTATGTTGGCTTTACCAAATTTCAACAAGGTATTTTAAGTAGATTGTGATGCAAGTGGAAATGAAGTTGGAGCAGTATTATGTCAAGAAGGAAGACTAGTAGCTTGTTTCAGTGAGAAGTTGAATGATGCTAGGAAAAGATATTCAATGTATGATCAAGAGTTCTATACCATAGTTCAAGCTTTGAAGAAGTGGAGACATTATTTGTTATCTAAGGATTTTGTGTTGTATACAGATCATCAAGATTTGTAGTATTTGAATAGTCAAGGTAAGTTGAATCAGAAACACATGAGATGGGTAGAGTTCTTGTAGAGTTATAGTTTTGTTTTGAAGTACAGGAGTGGAAAGTCATAGAGTTGTTGATGATTTGAGTAGAAGAAGAAATTTTCTAGCACAGATGAGAGTGGAAGTATTAGGCTTTGAAGAATTGAAGAACTTGTATAAGGAAGACCCAGATTTTGCAAAACCTTGGACAGCATGTAAAGAACCACTCTTGGAGGATAGGAGTCATTGGTTGGATTATTTCATTCAATAGGATATTTTGTTCAGAGATAATCAGTTGTGTATACCCCGAAGTTCAATGAGAGATAACTTAATAAAAGAAAAACATTGTGGAGGATTGGAAAGACACTTTGGAATTGATAAGATAGTAGCATTGGTGAGTGAGAATTACTTTTGGCCACAGATTCATAAGGATATTAAGAAATTTGTGCAGAGTTGTAGAGTTTTCCAAGTTGCAAAGGTGCGTAGTCAGAATGTTGGATTGTATAAACCTTTGATAGTAACAAAAAGACCTTGGGCGGATATCAACATGGATTTCCTACTTGGTTTTCCTAAAACACAGAGAGGAAATGACTCAATATTGGTGGTGGTTGACATATTTTCAAACATGGCACATTTCATACCTTGTAAGAAGACAACAGATGTAGTACATATAGTAGAATTTTTTTTTAGAGAAGTGGTCAGATTGCATGGATTACCTAGGAGTATTAATTCAAATAAAAATACAAAATTTGTTGGTTACTTTTGGAGGACACTTTGGAAGAAGTCGAAGACAAATTTGAAGTTTAGTTCTACTTTTCACCTACATAAAGATGGACAGATAGAGGTAGTAAATAGGATTTTGGGAAATTTTTTGACGTTTGGTTGGAGAGAAGATAGGGAGTTGGGATTTAGCCATTTCTCAAGGGGAGTTTGCCTATAATAATTCAGTGAACAGGAGTACTGGAAAAACACCTTTTGAGATTGTTACAAGAGTTCACCCCAAAGGTATATCAGAACTGCAAGACATCAATAAGAAAGATAAAAGGGGTGTAGAAGCAAAGGAATTTGCAAAATATATGAAGAAAGTGCATATTAAAGTGAAGTCGCAATTGGAAGATATGAACCGAAAGTATAATGAGAAGGCAGATGAAAAGAGGAGACATAAGGAATTTGAAGTTGGAGAAGAAGTGATGGTTTATTTGAGGAAGGAAAGGCTTCTAGTTGGCACATATAGTAAGCTCAAGATGAGGAAGTTTGGACCCTATAGGATTTTGAGGAAATTTGATTGAGGAAATGTATATGAAGTGGAGTTACCAGAAGACATGGGTATTTCACGTATATTCAATAATGTAGATCTTCATCAGTACCATGAAGCAGAATTCAGTGAAGACAGTAAAGAAAAATTGGAAGAACAGCTTCCTAAACAAAAATCAAATGGGATAGAAGAGATTTTGGATGTCATAGATGGAAGAAAGACTCGTGGGAGATATTTCAAAGAGTATCTTGTGAAATGGAAGGATAAACTAGTGGAGGATTCTTCTTGGATTTCTTAGGCTGAGGTAGGCTATCTTGGTTTTCCTTTAGCCCTGAAAAAGTGAGGGACTCACTTTTCATTAACCTCGGATGTCTGATGCAAGAGCATCCTTGGTTCTTGCAAATCTTGCATCAACCAAAAATATTTTCATTTAGTTTTTTTTCTTGTTTAGTTCTTTTTTAGTTCAAGTTGGTAGATCCGATCTTTCTTCATGTTTGCTCACAAAATCTCACGTACCTAAGGTTTCATTGTGGAAATGTTAGATTTCCTTATTCAATTTTTTCAGCTCGATTGGATATTTTTTTGAAAAGTTATCACTTTCGAATTGAGTGATAGTTTTTGGTACTAGCCCCAGAATAATTTCAAACCTAATAGCTAGTTGGATCGATCGCAGATCTCGGCTGATGCTTGTGGATCCTCATGGTGTGTTTAGATTTTTTCTCTAGAGTTTCGCCAACCTTACCTTTAGGTCCACACTTCATCATATGCACCTATCATGGAAGAAATTCAGATTTGAGGCCAACCTATTCTTGCAAACGTTACATTTTCATCATTGGAGATTGTAATGATCTTTGGCCGAAGCGGATGTTTCTCGATCCATGAATGTGGTATAAAGCTTGTAATGAATCATCATAATAGTATTAAATCAAGATCAGATCGATTAGGTTGTACATAAAGTTTGATCACTAGGATTTCCGCTCGCATGTATGAGCACTGTATTTTGAGCATGTTGTAATCATGCATGTGAGCCAACTCTATAAGCCCAGATGTGGCCGACTATTTTTAATTGATATTTCTGATAATAATAAAGTTTTTAACTGCATTTGCCTCCATATTATGTGTTTTTTTTGTTGTGTTACTCTGGTTGCATGGTCTGGATTGTTCTCTAAGAGGACCCTCCTACTATGAATGCACCAGTTCCTTTCTCTTCTCTCTAGACTTATTGATTGTGTCTTTCAAAGACAATGAATTTCTCAGCATCTGGTGAGGTTGGCTTGCAATTTATGAGCTTCAACCTTTGACTGATCAAGATCATCCAAGGCCACCAAAACTTGTTGTTGAAGACTGCTTGAATCCATCAAAACACTTTCCAAGATCTCCCCAAGTTGTTAGACTTATTTCAAAGGAACTAGCTCTAATACCAATTGTTGGAAACAACCTACACTCAGAGGGGGGGTGAATCAGTGTTGTGAAAAAATTAACTTTATTAACCTTTATCTTCAAAGCATTAACAACATTCAACCATAATGCATAAAAATGAAGCAAATGAACACAACACGATAACACAAGGATATTTACATGGAAATCTTGTTAGGGAAAAAACCACGATGGATGGCCAATCCACAATTATGATCTGAGTATACTCAAATGAAGTTTACAATAAAGGGAATACACTTGCATTCAAGCCCACTACTTAGAGCTCACTGCTCTAAGGGAAGGCTCACTGCCTTACAAAAAAATCAGATTATAACCATCTGAGAGTTTGAACTAAGAAAAATAACATATGCATATGCCTAATTAAAGTTCCAGTTAAGCACAATATTTGATTTGCTATCTTACAGAATGATTCTGCACTTCTACTTTTTTTGGCTCACGCTCACAACACAGATCCTTTATGCACAAGTGAAACTGTGCATTATTTCTCTTCTTCTCTACTCTTATTCACAATTTGCATCAACACACACTTCATACTTCATCCAAAATGATACGAACAATCTTCTATATATCTGCAACTTAGAATTCAATTACACTATGTCGGCTTCAATAGAACACAAAAATAATTACAATTGTTGGCTCAAATCATGAGAAATATGTAATGTGTATCCACAACAATCAGCCACGACTTGGCTAGGACCCAAACAAATATGTAAGAACACAAAAATACTTAACTATTTTTTTCTCATACATTCGTGATATGATTCATTTATGAAGTTGGCTCCAGTACTGATAAAACAGAGAATTATCTAACCGGATCTTCTAACTTGCACAAGGATTGATACGAGCCACTGTGCTTCAATAGTAACTAAGATAATATACCAAAAAATATTTCTTGAGATGCACAACACAAAATGATAACATAAAATCTTCATACAGATCGATGAACATTGAACTACATGATGCTCTCTATTCTTCCTTGTCAATCGTCAATCTGTCTATCGGTATGATCAAATGATAATGTGTGTATTTGATCATCGATTAGGGTTGCCATCAATGACAACACCAAATGATACTAGCAATGTGTCTTGCCAACACTAAGATTTGATTGTTTTTCAATTGCAATCTTTGCTAAATATCTAAGGGACATTAATGAGGCAGTTGAGAATTAATGAGTAAGGATTTCCACAAATCTAATCAAGGATCTATGATCAGATTGTGAGCTATCAGGTGTAGACATTTGGAAATATTTTCTTTTGGAATGTTGGTGGCAGTTTTCTCTTTTCCAGCTATAAATAGACATCGGCAACATATGCTAGGAAGTTTTGGAAGTTAGTTTTAATATTTTTAAGAGGTTAGAAGTTTTCCTTCAGTTGAAGGGATATTTTAAAATAGAAGTTTTACAGAAACGCTACTACTCTCTGGCATGTTATATTGTTTTAACTTGAACTATCATATGTTATATTGTTTTAACTTGAAGTTTTACAGAAACGCTACTACTCTATGGCATGTTATATTGTTTTAACTTGGCATCCAACCTTTGTTTTCAATTCATTTGATATTAAGATATGATCTATTTAGAAGAAATCTTTGAAATTGTGCATATTATGGCCTTTTTCAAGTTCCTTTATATTTTTTTTTCATGATAAAAATACTATGTTAAGCTTATTTTGATAGTCCGAGTAGTTTATTTTCATGTTGTAGGTTTCTATGTTTTAGTGATAGCTTTCAGAAATTGGATTATGTCAATTAAATTCTCTATTTTCTTTAATTGTTGTTTTTCCATATAATGTTGTATCAAGAGAAAGAGTTTTTTGCAACTTTTGGATATTTCTATTAACTTTTGGAGCCTTTTTATGCTTGATCGGACCTTAATGGGTGCTTTCTGTAGGGAGATTTGAAAGACTGAACTATGCTTTTATTTAGCCTTTGTTGCTCATTCTCTTTTCCAACAATGAAGGGTTGTGGTATTCTGTGTCTATTATATCATTCATAAAATTGAATTAAGGTTTGAAATGTTGTAAAAGCTTTGGCGCATCACCATTTTTATGTTTTATATTTGCATTTCCTTCTACCTTTTCTCCCAACTCAAAGAAGAGTTGGATTTCTATTAAAATCTTGGAGGTATTCAGTGAGGCACAAAATTGGTCCCCCACTCGCTGAATTTCCCATAAGGCTATCGAAGAGGCACAAGTTTTGATGATCAATAGTTCTTTTTTTGGCATGCCTAGTGGGACCTAAAGTTTTTTGAACATCTAATTAGAAGTCAAAAATATTTGTTGAATCAGACTAGGAAAGTAGGCTGGAAATTTCATGCCTCAAATCTAAACAAGAGCATCCTCAAAAGGCTATTTATAGTACTTCCAGTAGCTTGCCTCAGTATCAAGGAGATAAAGACTTGCGGGCTATGTTTCACCTGTAAGAAGTAATAGGGTAAGAAGCATCAACCCTCCATCTAGAGCCCTATCTACCCTCCCAAGTGGTCAAAATTTTCAAATTAGAATACCAGTATACCCGATTCATAGGAATTTGTTCCCTATGGCTCATATAGATGCCCCTACTCCTAGAAATTTTGTGACCTGGGATAGTGGTAGTCTGCTACAACCACCTATGCCCTTAGATGTATGGCCTACTATTCCCACGAATGCCCTCAAGGATATTCCAAAAAAAATTGAAGATTTCAAAACCCCCTCCAAACACCTCCAAGATATAGAGGAAGTGTGTAGAGTACATAACATAGTGGAGGAAAATATTTCTCTTAGGTTGCTAGCTACATCTTTCAAAGGAAAATCTCAAGATTGGTATCGATCTCTGACTTTCGGTTATATCCACTCTTGGGATTAGCTCGGGGATAGACTGTTCAAACATTTCTTAGAAAAGGGAGATTGCTCCCCTCTACTACATCAACTAACCACCATCAAGAGGGCCCCACAAGAGGCCATGAGCGATTTCAACACCAAGTTCCATAAAACATGGAAAATAATTCTTGTGACCGTTAGGCCTCCGGTTGCGATGGTATTCATGATTTATCTAAAAGCTTTCAAATCAAATATCACAGTCATGATAACCTACATGGGAGGAGATATCTTACCCAATACATATGACCTGGTTATGAGAGCATAAAATAGTTTGATCGACGCTAGGAAACTACCACCCCAACCACTGATGCTTGTATTCATAGAAATATCTAGTGTCCTTTGGGAAGAAACTACTCTAAGCACCACCACTCCACAAGTGACCACATCAGCCACACCACAATCCATGTATGTTTAGCTCGGTGTGCAACCAAGCATGTTGGGCTCCTCCTCACTAGCAGCATACATCAACGGTATGAAGAGTCTTATGTGTTCTTTTGCTAACGAGTTAGTCCTCATCAAATGGAAGCAAGCCGCACCTCCAAAGTAGGCCACTCAAACCTATCAAGGGGAGAGACCATCCTATCAACATAGCACATACCAAGGAACCTCAAAAGAAGGAGGTCATCAAATGATGTCTACCAACTAGATATTTCCAATTACTATGTCACTTCAGGTTGTCAAGAGAAGTCCAAGCAGTGATATGGTACTAGGCTAGAATAACTTAGCAGAAGAATAAAATGCATGGTTCTTCTCGTGAAATGATAGTCACATGCCCCAAAATTGTCTGAGGGGAATCTATAGCAGAAGGTAGTAGAACAAACAAACAAGGGTGTACTCTCAAATATGGAGGAATGTTAGTCTCCCAAAATGGAAAATCCCCACTTTAGAGTGAAAATGTAAGAAAATTCTTTAGAACAAGAGCTAGATATTGCACTAGATCAAGTCTTATTTTCATGGATGGAGGAAGAAGATGCAGTGTTCACAAATGATTCCTCAACTAGTGCCCCACAAGTACAATCAGATTACAATACGAGGTCAGGCTCATGGGAGAATATGTACAACAAGCTCTGTCACATCCACAACTTCATCAACTGCGGTCACAATAAAAGAAAGCTCTATAAGCCATTGCCTGACCTAATTTGTAGTTGTGAACTCTACCATTGCCAAATAAAGAGATGGACAAGGTACCGAGCCCATTCATGATGGATTAGCTTCCCCTAAAGATGAGAAAGATACCACCATTCAAACCCAAGGCCCCATCTGTTAGAAGGCTCAATGTGTTGGAAAAATTGAAGAAGGCACCTACTAACGATCTTTGTGGGATGTCATATCCATTCGTGAACAAAAGGAATTTCTCCAAGAAGCATTAAATAAGGAAGAAAAAATACCACAAATGGATGTGACTCCACCATGTGATCAAAATAAAGACAAATAGCTCGGGTTAGAACCCAAACATTCACTTTCCACAACTTATGTGAATGACACTAGAAATTTGAAAGAGAAAGAGGTAAGCAAGCCAAATCCCACACCTTTCTTTTTAACACTTATTGTGGGAGATAAGATTTTGCATTAGTACAATGGTCATTACTAAACAAGTGGTTGACACCCTGAAACTTAAGTATGAGCCCCTTGAGAAGGGAATCATGCAATTGGATGGGAAGAAGGTTCCAGCCGTCGGCCGCATCAAATATCTATCTTTAACCCTCTTCTCATGTCCACTCCAAACGATCACATAAGAAATACTTGTGATAGACATTCCCCCAGTATTCAGAATGTTCCTTTCAAGAGACTTTACAACAAAGCCTGGTGGATATTTAGCACTCGATTGGTATCACCTTATATTAAGGACCAAGAATGAAGCAAATATGAAAATCCTATCTGAATCTTTGCATCCAAAACACATAGAAATAAATTTAGTCCTATGCTTTGAAGAACCACATACCTCTTTCTCACAAAGGGAGAAGTACTATGTAGAGATGTTAGAAGGTGAAGAAGACATGAGTGATCAGACCCTTAAAGAGGAGGTACTACTCAACCACTTTATTGACTCTGACCCATTCACAAAATTTCATGTGATCAAACTAGGAACCTATGTGATCTTCGATGATGATCAAGTCTTTCCAAAATTGATAAAGGATTAGGAGGAACATAATGGTCCAGGTGACAACCATCTATGGGAATTATATTTTGATGGCGCAAAATGCAAAGTTAGTTTTGGAGTAAGTGTTTGACCAGTGTCCCTAACAGGGTTAGAGAACCTCAAGGATTTTAATTTTTCAGTTCCCATGCTTGAATAATGATGAATAATATGAAGCCTTGGTTCATGGTTTGATCCTTGCAGAATAGATGGACATAAAGAGAATGCACTCATTCATAGATTCAAAGTTCATTGTGAGTTAGGTCTATGGGAAAGTGGCTACAAAGAATATAAGAATGAAGTCGTACTGAAATTGGATATGGGATCTAATTGAGAGTTTTGAGGATTTTAAGTTTCAGGTTATCACATGCTCTAAGAATGAGGTTATTAATCAAATGGATTCTATCAATTCACAATCTAAACTATTTTTTGATTCAACAACAAAGCAAAATGTAGTGTAGATCATCGTCTGACTAATGATCCCTAATAATGATCAGAATTGGAAAGTATTTGAGGATGATATACAAATTGCCACCTTTTTACAGAAGTCAAGAGAAACTTTCGACTATTCATGATTCGAAGCAAAGATTTTTGAAGGGAAATTCATTTAGTTAAAAGTAAATAAGCTTCCTCAAGGTTTGATCTCTCTTGAAAATATTTTTGATAGCAAAGACACAAGAAATGGCAAACAAAGATTCACTATGAATGAGAGCATTATGAAGAGCTCGATGTGAGAAGTGACAGAAAGTTAAAGGTCGAAAGGGACATTCCGCAAAAGGATAAGAAAATACTAAAGGGTCTATGTTCTAGATACAATAGGGTCATAGCCTCGACCTATGATGATCTTAGAGGATATGATCTGAGCCTGATTTAGTATACTATTGACTTGGCTGAAGATTCAAATCATTTCTAACAAAAACAAAGGCTAGTCAATCAGAAGGTCAAAACATTAATGGCACAAGAGCTCACCAAATTAATCAAATCAAGGATCATATACCCAATTAAGCATTCCACTTGGGTGTCTAATTTGGTACCGGTTTGGAAAAAGAATGGCAACATTAGGCTCTATGTGTATTTTAGAGATTTGAATAAAGCCTCACTAAAATATCACTATCATTTGCAATCAATGGAGAAAATCCTACAAATCGTGGCTGGATCGGAAATGTTTTCATTGATTGATGGTGTTGCAAGTTATAACTAGGTATTTGTAAAAGAAGGTGAGCAACATAAAACAACATTCACTACTAAGTGGGGAACATTCGCACACTCAAAAATGCCCTTCAAACTTTCAAATTCTTGTGCAAATTTTCAGCGAGCAATGGATATCGCTTTCAGAGGATTGATTAATCAGATTATTTTAATATATTTGGATGACCTAACAGTCTTTTGAAAATCAAAGGATGATCACTTTGATCATCTGGAAAAGGTTTTCCAAAAATTTCAACGGTTTGAAATTTTCTTGAATCCCAAAAAATGTGTTTTGGGAGTGCCCCAAGGCAAGCTAATCAATTTTGTGGTATCGAAGGAGGGAATAGAAATAGACCTTGAAAGGGTGAAATCTATAATGGAGTTGCCTCTACTAGTAAATTAGAAAGGACTGCAGTCGTTTCTAGAGAAGATCATTTTTTTTCAACTAGTTCATTTCAGACTTCGCAGGCATCGCGAGACTTATCACACTGATGCTCAAAAAAAACCCAATGTTCAAATGGACCCCCAAAGGCAAAGTAGCTTTTGAACAAATAAAGGCAACCATTTTCGCTGCCTCGGTGTTGGCCAACCTAGACTTTTCCAAGGATTTTTTACTCTATGTATACAGTAGCCAACATAGCATAGCTTCGGTACTCACTCAGAAGGATGAAGGAAATAACAGAGAGAATCCCATTGCATTTCACTCCAGGACTCTTAAAGGATATGAAGCCAGGTATAAATTTGTTGAAAAATAGGCTTTTTCTATTTTTAAAAGCCTAAAGAAATTCTAACACCTGGTACAGGCCAATAGAATCACCATTCTTTTCACACATCCTAGTGTGTAGGAATATATCACTGAGGGTGAAATAAATGAAAAGAGGGCCAATTAGATCACTAAGATCCTAGAATACGATGTGGATATTAAACCAACCAAGATGGTTCAGGGAAGAGGTTTGCACAAATATCTTGCATAAGAAGCAAGTTCCTTAGTTGAGAATGAGACCGATCATGTCTACACAAACTAGTTTGAGTCTGACGAATCCTGGGTGATGGATTGAACATAGTATATGCAAAAGGGGTAGTACCCGACCAGCCTTCTTCCCCACAAAAGGTGATACTACCAACTACAAGGTTCCAGGTATGTACTAATTGAGGGTACCTTATTCAAAAGAAATTATGATGATGTCTTGCTCTGATGCTTGAATAAGCCACAAACGAAAAGAGTTAATGAATTTCATAGCAGTACTGAGGATAGACATTTCTCTGCCAAGACTTCTGCTTTGAAGATAATGTGAGAAATATATTATTCACCTTCCATGTTTTCCAAAGCACACCATTTAGTGCAAAAGTGTACTCAATGCCAATATTTTTTTGGCAAAAGAAATATTTTTGTCTTACCCCTGAGCTCGATTGTAATTGAGGAACCCTTTGCTCAATGGCGTTTGGATTTTTTCAAGATGATAAATCTTATTTCCAATGTTGGCCATAAGTGGATCCTTATGGAAATCGACTACTTCACAAGGTGGATGGAGGATTTCACCCTAAATAATGCTACAAAAGGTGAGATCGTCAACTTTCTTAAAGAGTTGGTAGCAAGATTTGGTTCACCAAAAACCATCATATCCGATAATGCGTGAGATTTTTTAGGTTCAGAGATGTCAAATTTCACTCTCAAACATGGGGTTTACCTTAAAACTTCATCAAATTACTACCCATAAGGAAATGGGTTAGCGAAGTTGACCAACAAAAACCTAATTAGGTTAATCAAGCACATCAAGTCAAAATGACAAAGGGACTAGCACAAACACCTACAAGCCACTTTGTGGGCTGACCATATTATGCCCAAGTAGGTCTTGAAGGCCCGCCCTTATGAATTAGTATATGGTAAGGAGGTAGCTTTTCATGTTTCCATAGAGATCCCTACCTTGCAACTATCAAAAGCCCTGCTAGGCGTTGAAGAAAGAAGTAGAATGGAAGTAAGGTTGTAGAACTCATGAACCTTGAGGAAGGTAGGGAAAAATCTTATGAAGACAAGATCAGTCACTAACAAACTATAAAATGATGGTTCGACAGAAAAACCTCCAACCCAAATTTCAATGAAGGAAGCTTGGTACTAAAGTACAACTGAGCGCACTGCGAAACTGAGACTATATACAAAATTTAAAGCACTATGGAAGGGACACTTTCGTATCAGTGCATGCAAGGAAAATAATGTTTATGAGGTAGAAGATATGGAAGGTAATTTTTTGGATATACCAGTAAATGGTATTTATCTAAAAATTTCCATTAAAATGTGCAAGTTCTTTAAACATTTTCATAGTTATGTACCATATGTAAAAAAATTGTAAAATACGATTTGATTTTGAGAATAAAGCTATGAGAATAATGTTGGAAGAAATAAAAAAAAGGTACTATATTATATTCATTGAAAAATTTACATTATAGTACGAGCTCGAGGCTCTAGGAGAAGTTGAAGCTTCTTTTGTAAACCCAAAAAGAGCTATACTACGAAAAGGAAAAAAGGAGAGGCAACGAGTAAAAAGCAATAAAATTTATAAGCCTCCAACTATTACTAAGCAGTAAAAATTGGCTCTTCTTCAATTTCTTCTTCTTCTTCTTTCTTATTCTTCTTCTTTAACAAGGTGAAAAGGGGGTCAAAACAAAACATGCAAGCCCAGCACACCAAGGACCTCAGTCCTCATTCCCACAGTTGTACACTATAAATTCAAAGTGCTTTTTCTAGTCAAGCCCACCAATGCGCTCCACGCCAAACTCCCTGAGAAGGAAGGTGGCCACAAGACGAGACATCGATTGATACCTCTCAAGGTCCATGGTTTTAAATTCAATAAGTAGAGGCAACCAAACCACATCCTCCCCATATTTGATGTGCCTACAAAGGTCCATAGCGCTCGGAATACCATCACCAAGGATAGCCACTTGAACAATTTCGTTGAGCCTATCCAAGTATAGAGAGTTGAACATGGCCTGGCATAACCCAATTATCCAAGGCTTGGATATATCCAAGTCAAGAAGGGAGGCCACAAAGTAGGAAATAACATTGGAGTTACAATGTGGTTGGTTCTCATCCTTCACATAGTCCTTGTCGAGCACCCACTTGAACACCACAATGACGAGGTGGTCGTTCTTCTTCACCAAGTGCTTGATACGGTCGCTGGTAATTTTTCCCATGACAGAGTATTGTGGCCTTTTTGGAAGGAGCCGAATGGGAGTGCCTAGGCCAGACAACATGATGGTTGTAAAAGCTAAGGCTAGTGGAATGGTAAATAGTAGGGAAATCTTGCTAAAATAAAAGACTATTTTCAAATGAATATTACAATAAGGTAGCATAGCTATTTATAGAAAATATGTGTCAGCAAACCCAACCAACGAAAAATCCATTCCTCACTAGATGTCAACGGAGAAAATATCAAAGTGGTCGGAGGGCAAGGGGGGATCGTACAATAATATGGCAAGAGGCCTTCAGAAATAAATTTGGATGTTGGGAGTAAATGCTCACATTGGTCGATCGACACCATGTGTCCTTTTCCATCATCAGCACCAACTTGCTTGTTTATATGAAAAGACGTTGATTAATATGTTAAGTTTTGACAAATTAAATAGGCACATATTTTCAAAGCATGCTTCACATAGCTAAAAGCATGCTTTCCAATGTATTTGGCTTATTTATGAAAGAGATGATAGGAGGAAAGTACTATTTCCATTCTCATGAAGAATTTTGCATTCCCAAGGGATACGGATCCCAAATCCACATGTATCACCTCAGTGGTAGCATTTAGTGGACCAGAAGATGTAATGGAAGAGCCTTAATTGCATGTATGTCTAAAATAATTAACTACACCCAAAATAAAAAAATTCTAAGTAGAAAAATTGCAAATGGTTGTTTCACTGAAGAAAATATCTACAACTCCTCAACACAACAATGGTGAAAGCATCAACATCTAGTAGAAAGGTTGGAGCCTCTCCCAAAAATCCAGGTTACATCAATATTTTTGGGAGGGATTCATTTTCCAATCCCCCAGTGCTAGAAGAATGAAATTTTGATTATACCAAATCTAAACAAATGGATGATCATGTCAAAAGAGAGGTAATGCAAGATTTTGCAGACAACATTTTTCACCCAAAATTGGAAGCTAACCCTAAAATATTCAGGGAAGTGGCATTACAAAGAATGATTAAACATGGTTCGGTTAAAGGTTTCACATCACGGCTCTGGAATTGTGGTTTACCATGGTTCATGTTGCCCGTTGAACACCCTTGTCTAGAACTGGTAGACACATGTGCTAAAAGATTCGACAAGGAGGCAAGGGTTATTGTTGGCAATAGGATAAAGGATACAATTTCTATAGTGTCCATCTGGGATATGACATGTATTCCTAAAACCTGGGGCTCTGAGTGCTTTGATGAGGAAGAAATGAAAGGATTATGGGAAACTAGAACTAGGCAGGCACAATTTTATGAGGATGAAACAAGGGAAAGGCTAGAGGGAAATCAGTTTCCTTTCCCTCTGGTGTGTAGAAAATTTAGACAAAATACACAATATTTTTTCTCAATGCTCACTTAGATTTACAATTTTGATGATGATGAAGAGTTCCATCCTTTTTAGATGGGCTTGGCTTTCATGCTTAAGAAGGAGAAAACCCACTAGTATTTTGATTTTTCTAATGCAATAGCTGAAGGCATGCTTGAGCAATTGAGGACTTACAATATTGATTATAAATTCAAGTATTCTTCTTTCTTGGTTCACTTAATCTTGCACCAAAATTCTAATTTTCTGGACAGAGGTTTGTCATTATTTAGGTTTGATGTAAAGGGTTTATACCAGCCAATTTTGGTCTAGACCCATGTGCTTTCAAAGACATGGGATTACTATTGGTTTGTGGATTATTTCATGAGGTTGGTGCTTCTGGACTTGTTCCCACACCTTCTAGGCCATTTTTCCCTTGAGGTCATGCAATGTATGAAAGGCTCACTAATACCAGTGGATTATTTCCTAGGTGAGTATTTCACTTTTATCAAATTCTATGGTTTCATCTTGGAGCCTTTTAGGCTGCCTAAATTTATAACAGTTCGAGTCTTCGCTTTGGAGGCATGTCATCTTGTGGCTATTTCCAACAACATTTATGGCTCTGGGAGCCACAAGACAGTGCTTTTTCTAACCCCTCTCAATATTAGAAATAGTTAGGTAACATTGGTAAAATAAAAGGCTTAGGAGGTACTCACTAATAAAGTAGCGCACTTAGGCTTAGTCCTTATCGTCGACAAATGGGACTACAACTCGACAAGGTACCTCCCAACTTTGAAACATGAGAGTTGGGAGTATTTTGAGTCAAGGAGGAATCTGACCCAAGAGAGGCTAGAAATATATGTTGATTTGGCCCACATACCATTCAATCGACCACCATGGTTGAACTTCTATGTCTAGACTATGGAGTATCAAAGAAACCTCCTACTGGGAAAATCCATCAACATGCAATTAAAATGTATGGGGTGGTTAGAGAGAAAGAAAGTTGATTTCTGGAGGTTCTAACAAGAAATGAGATGCCCTAATGCAATGTTCAGGAGCTTCGGTTGCATGATGAAAGTTTTGATGAAATTTATGACAAGGAGGTTGATATCAAGAATAGTAACCCTAAGACTATCCATGAGATTGAAGAGGAAGAGCTTTTACACCATGCTTCCCAGCCTTAGGAATCGAACAGAAGAAAAGGATTGAAACAAAAGGACTTGCAAGTCACATCCTCCACTAGTGCTCAAAGCAAAGGAAAAAGAGCCTGACGGTCCCCAAGGAGGTCCATTGTGGTTATCGAAGGCTAGGTTTCAGTAGGATCTTCCGCCAAGGATCAAAATCTACCAGTTGTGATCATGCAAAGAGGAGGAAATGAGTCCAAGATTGGGGCAGACCCAGTGCATTAGTTAGAGGAGAAGAAGTGGAGTCTTCTCCATAAAAAATTTTGGCCGTAGCAACCCAGGTAAGTTTCGCTCCCTCTCTTCTTTCTGCCTCTTTGTCTCTAGTTACCCCTTTGTCCTCATTTATGAAGAAAGGTCATCCATTCATGAACTCCAATCTTTTGGTCCTGAATGAAACCCTAGCCATATTTAATAATGAACCTTGTGAAGTAACCCCATGTGTCGAACGAGCATCATTTGCATCTACCATGATTGATTCTTTAATCGCTCTGTCAAGGGGCCCCATTGAAAGAGTTGAAACATCCATGTTTCCAATCACTTCAAGTCCATCTACTTCTAGAAAAATGTATCTCCTCTCACCCACTTCCCTTTTTACTCCAATGGGTTTTCCCCCTACTCAATCTGCATATGATATCCTATCATTTTCTATGATAATGCTCCCTTTGCCTCTCTGCAATCCCACATAGCTGAGGTTTCTCCTTCCATCACCCTATTTGGTCTTCCTCTAGGTGCTTCCATTTCTACATACAACATTGACACCCTACACAGTCTCCAAGGTCATTTCAATGCAACAAAGTAGGCCTGATAGGCTAGGAAACAAAAACTAAAGGTAAAATCTGCCAAGGAGCTAGCTACTAAGAAGATTGAAGCTTGCTTCAATGAGGAGAAAAATTCTTTGACGATCGCTACCATGAAGTCACTCGTATCCAATCCTAAGGGAGAGATGCAGATGGATGATTATGACATTAGATCCATGGGTCTATATTTAAATGAAACTCACCTATGCAACAAGGTAGTTCTAGCTAAGGCCACCTAGAAAGTGGTGTATACTGATTATGAGAAACTAGAAAAGAAATTGAAGAAGCGTGAGGTGGAGCTAATAAATGTAAGGGATACGGTGAATAGGCTACAAACAGAAATCAAGGCCAAAGATGTTGAAATGGCTCACATAAGGAAAGTACAAGATCAGCAAGGGGAAATAACTAAGTATCTTGAAGAAGCCCAAAATGAACAGGTCCAGCTATATGTTGAGATTAAGAGGTTAAGAGTTGATCTTGTTGTTGAGTGCCAAACAAATACAGAGTACCAAAACATCTAGGAAAACATGCAGAAGGAGATAGATAGCGTCTGATCTCAGGCTTCTAACAATCAACAAAAGGCCCAGGTGGAAGCAAAAAGGGAAAAACAAGAGAAACAAGAAATTGAGTTTTCTCTATAGGCTCACAACCAAGAGGTGGAAAGGTTGAACTTTGAATTAAAAAATTCCTTTTGGGAGAAAGGCCAAATGGAGGAGAATGTGAAAGAAATGGAATCTCAATTCCATCGAGAATTAATTGCAGTGCAAGGATTCAGGGTCCTCTTGACATTAAAAATATTGATATCCTCACATTGGAAGAAGATTGTGGTTGTGGTCACTGCTCTAAGAAAAGTCTTATAGTTTTTGAGGGATGCTCGGAATTAAACAAAAAGGTTGTCCCAATGGTTGACCAAATCCTACAAATATATGTTCCCCAAGCCACGAAATCTAAGAATCTAATTTCTAGATTGTGTAAGGCCACTGAAGAGGTTTTGAGAGATGCAAGGATTCTCAATCGAAGGGCCACCTCAAGAAGGGTAGGTAAATTCATCAACTACCATAAGATCACATCAAAAAGAAAGGAGTGCTAAGCAGTGTTGAATAAGAAGGTGAATGAGATTAAAAGGGAGTTCAATGTGTTGCTTGATTTTGGGTTACCCACCCTCTTCTCACTAGACGGAGGAGTGTTGTCAATTGAGCAGATAATGGATGCAATTAGACAGAAAGCCCAAGCCTCTACAGTACTCCTAGGTTTAATCCCAATGCCCATTGTTGATGAAATCGAGAAGGAGATATGTCCTCTTGCTCAGCTCTATTACCACATTAGAGCTATCTCATCAAGGTGGGAAAGTGTTTCTTTTAAGGAAATCTTTGAGTTGGATCGAGCATATGAGATTCTTCGCACTCTTATCCAGCCCACTGATTTGGAATGGGAGGAGCAACATTCTGCCTTCCTCAAACTCCAAGAATTCCCAAAGCTCTAGGTTCATGCCTCCACAAGTGAAGGCCCCCTATGAGTCACCAAAACTTTAAAGAAATTTTTCCCTTAATCTTTTGTTTTGGTTTTTGGATCTTATATTTTTCAAGTTCAGGATGAATCCATACTTAAAGTAAAGATCGCTCCAAAAGTGCACAATGCACCACGTGGTGGTTGTGCAACTTTTGTTTATCGTCTTCCTCTCAAGAGCAAGTCGAAGCATGTGTCAACTCGATGTGAATTGTCTCTAAGGCCATTTTCATAAATCTGAGATTCCCCGCCCACTTGACATGCCATCTCTTCCATTCGAGCGAGTTACACTTTTAAGGAGTGATCTCTTTGGTTGGAATTTGTTGGAGCATGTTGGGTCTTTCTTGCTTTTGGGGTGGAACCTTCGAGTTGGTGTCATCAATCTATATGTCCAATCAATCATATTTTGCTAGGCTATTTTCTAGGATCTGATTGTTTTTCAACTATAATATTTGCTAAATATCTAAGGGACATTAATGAGGCAGTTGAGAATTAATGAGAAAATATTGTCACAAATCTAATCAAGGATCTATGATCGGATCGTGAGCTATTAGGTGCGGGCATCTGGCAGTATTTTCTTTTGGAATGTTGGTGGCGGTTTTCCCTTTTCTAGCTATAAATAGATGTTGGCAACATATGCTAGGAAGTTTTGGAATTTAGTTAGCTTTAAGAGTTTTAAAATGTTAGAAGTTTTCCTTTAGATGAAGAGATATTTTAAAATAGAAGTTTAATAGATTGGCATCCAGCCTTTTTTTCAGTTCATTTGATATAAAGATATGACCTGCTTAGAATAAATCTTTGAAACTATGCATATTATGGCCTTTGTCAAGTTCCTTCTTTATGTTTTCATTCATGATAAAAACACTATGTTAAGCTTGTTTTGATAGTCCAAGTAGTTGATTTCATGTTGTAGGCTTCTATGATTTAATGATAGCTTTTGAAAATTGGATTGTGTCAGTTTAACTTCTCCATTTTCTTTAGTTGTTTTTCCATATTATGTTGTATCAAGAGAAAGAGTTTTCTATAAATTTTGGATATTTATGTTAACTTCTAGAGCCTTTTATGCTTGATCGGACCTTAATGGGTGCTTCTCATGGGGATATTTGAAAGACTGCACTGTGATTTTATTTAGCCTTTGTTGTTCGTTCTCTTTCCAACAATGAAGGGTTGTGGCATTCCGTGTCTATTATATCATTCATAAAATTGAATTAAGGTTTGGAATATTGTAAAAGATTTGGTGCATCACCATTTTTATGTTTTATATTTTCATTTCCTTCTACCTTTTCTCCCAACTCAAAGAAGAGTCAAATTTCTATAAAAATCTCAGAGGTATTCAATGAGGCATAAAATTGGCCCCCCACTCATTGAATTTCCCATAAGGTTGTCAAAGAGGCACAAAATTTGATGATCAACAATGATGTATTCATATCACCTAACTAGTAATTTTTCTTCCTGCATCCTAGTTAACTATTGTGCGAAACCTATCAACTTACGAAGATTCCTATATGGTCTCAATACACTTTCACAATCCTCTAGATGATTGAAGGTGACTCTCTAATATAATAGATCTTTGCACTGCCAGGATCACCTAAGTGTATAGAAAAAGACTCATGGATAGCTATAAGGTGTTTCCATAGAGAATCTGACTAGTCTCATACATGTGATGTGCTCAAAATCCCACAACTTGAGAAGAGTAAAAAGTATAATGTTGTGATCCTCTTGATAGATGAAGTGACCAAGATCATAATATAAGTGTGCTAGCATGCTCTATCCCCAAGAAAATATTATTTGATGCTCCTCCATCACCCATATCATATGAACTATGCCCCCATCAAGGTGTGTGCCTCATCCATCAGGCACAGAGCTAAGGTGACAAAAACAATTAGGATTTGTTAAATCAATGGTACAATAGAATGAAGAATCCACTTAAGCTCGACACTACCCATAGAATCAAAATTTGTGTAACAGACAATGTAGTAGTGTATACCTCCCCTAATCTCATGAGGGTCCAAAAGTCATAATGGTGCATGGTCATACCTCACATGAGTAGCCTAAAGATATAGTGTACATCCTCAAAGTTAACTATTATCTCCCTGATTGGGAGATGAAAGGTTGAGGTATCTACATTCCACTGCTCAACAAGTGCCATCAACATCACATCATGATATCTCATAGGTGGAATAATGTATACCGAATATATTTTCCTTCTATGAGAGTTGTGTGACCTACTCCCAAAGTAGTGAAAATAATCATCCTCCTAAAAATTGTTGGGTGCATGAAAATACCTATGAGAAATGAAATGAATCATCATTCACACATCAAAATCAACAATCAATCAACTAAAATCATAACAAGTTTAAATAAGGAAGAATGCACCATTCTAGGACAAGGGATTCCATTATGCCATTTTTGGACACTCTCGCCCAAATTGGACAAAGATGCCATAACGTTTTTTAAAAGCATGAAAATAGCATAAAATACATAAATAAATTATAGGGAAAAGGAACAAGCAACTCACCATTAGTGCCACTACGCCTCATGAAATCTCAGCTCATAGGATCTCAAGCCTCAGGGACTAATATGGTCATTGAATCGACATCCTCACTCCTTGGTGCAAAGGTATCTCTCTCTAAACCTTCAAACAACAAAAGTGAAAACCATGGTCAAAAAGGTGATTTTTCTCTAACATATAATTAAATTTAGTTCTAGCATATCTCATTTAATTCACCATAGTGGGGGCTAGTGAACTCCAATTTTGATGATGCTTGTTGTGTTGTATTCATATTTTGTTCCTGGTCATATCCAATATTTTTTTATAGTTGGTGTTATGATCTTATGACCCTATCATGAGAATTTATATCACTAAACTTATAAATTTGTTTTGGTTAGATTTCTGGCCTAATTCGACCTCCACAAAACAAGAAGAATTAGGGGGCATACATAAACCCTTGAATTTGGTTCTCCTTAGAGGTTGACATGTTTTTTTGTAAGTACAAGATGATTTTTGAATATCTAACAAATCGCTTTTATAAGATGTGGTTCCTAATGTTGTGGTTTTGTAGATGACTACATTGTGGCTTCATTCTCCTATTGTTGATTCATAATATCCTTTTGAGTATCCTTTTTATACAACATGATTTACTTTTTTTATTTTAGTTTGCATATACATGTAATGCCATATGGCTGCTACAATGGGGGCTAAATGTAGCATTGAAAATTATACTCCCTTTTAGGTGATAGTACAATTTCACACATAGTTTGGACCTACTTTAGTGACCCTTGCATTTATGCATTTTCAACACCTCTCAATTAGGTCCTAATCTCCTAAATTATGTATTTCAAGGCTTATTTTTATCATTTTCCAACAAATTGCAAGCACAAAAAAATGCATTTATTTGATGATTTTCCCTCGACTCCTTAATTTCTAGAAAATAAGGTTAGGACATAGAAACCCTATGGCATCTTTGTTCCCCTATTTTTCCTAGTCACAAATTCAAATATGTCGTATGCATTTAAACATTTGCAATTCAAGTTTCTAAATTCATTTACTGGGATCTAATTTTCAATAAATTAGAGTAAATTCCTATAAATACCTAGTCTTTTCACCATGTGAAACTAGAAACAAAGAGAAGAAGAAAGAGAAGAAGAAAGAGATCATTATATTCTACCACATACATTTGAATTTTCAGGTTTTCAAGCTTATTTTCAGATTTGATCAATTCTTATTCCATGATTGAATATTGATAACAATAGAATAACATGATGGATTCTAGGTTTGGGAAGTGCTCTTGGCCATTTCCCTTAAACTAATGACTTGTTTCCTAAGTGTTCTCATATTCAAGCTTCATCCTACTTGCAACCTCAAGAAAGGTATCATTATGTTTCATATTTCCTAAGGGTGTTTGACTTCCTCTTAGGTAGATCTTGCCATTTTCATATAGGAATCCTCTCTAATGCACTAGATTAAGGTTTTAGATACAAATAAGGTTAAGATCACACACACTTTTATCAATTAGATCTTTGGTTATTTGTGGAGGTAGAAATACCAAAATAGAGGTTTGGTTGAGGAAAAATTCTATATAGCCACCCCCCAACCATCTCTTTTTCAAATTCATTGCAAGTCTAGATCTGAACATGAAATTTTGGAGGGTAAGTATCAAAGATTAGATAGAGAGCTACATATTCAAGTTTTTAGATCCAGAAAAGCCCTATAAGGACATAGATGCCCTATGGAGGCTTAGTCCTTCTATTCAAGCCAACTCCAAGATTTACAAGATAGGTGCATAGAATCATCTTTCTTATATTTGTTGGTGAATTTTTGTTATAGTTTCTTAGTTGTCAAAATCTTGGATTTTCATATTAGGGCACAGAGTTTAATTAGGTTAATCAAGGAAAATCTATTCCAATCAATTTACAAGGCTCAAAAGGATAAAATCCAAGTCTAGTTGACTCACCTTCATGGTTGAAATTTAATCTAATCACCTTTTTTATTTGCATCCTAATGTTCTCTTGAAAAAGGAAACTAATCCTAGGTTCTTTGCATTAGACTTTGGATCACCTTTTTCATCGAAACAAGACATAATAAATGAATGATCACAAAGACATATGAATCTTGAAAATGGAGTGAGTGAGTATCATAGAGAACATTACACCATGGAACATAAAAGATCATATGCTAAATTCATGAAGTTTGTACAAAAAGTGAGGGTTGCACATGGATAAAATGGTAGTATAAACAAGTTAAGAGGCATGAAGACCATGGCACAAATGATAAGTTTTAAAAGACAACTATAGTCATTTGATAGGTAGCAAGGAAGGAAGGGGCAGTGACTTCATTAGCAAGGAGGCATCTATTTATGAAATGACAACCTATAGGTATTAAGGCAACAAGGAATAGACAATAGTAGAAAATCCCATATAAATATACTGAAGCAAAAAGTCAAGTCACCAATTCAATGATAGTCATGAAAAGAAAGGGAAACCACAATAAATGAAGAAAACCACACCTTATGACAGTGATAAGATCATAAACCTATCACCCACAAACTTATCACCCACAAAATCATTAAAAGGTAGAGAACAGGCCTATGATAGTGAGGTTTCAAGAAAATTTAGTGAGGTTAGAGCTAAGGCATTTAAGATAATGGATAGAAAGAGAGATGTGATGGAAATAATACAAAGAGATTTCCATGTTAGTTACAAATAATTAGTGCCAACTATGTGATAGAGAGATAAAGAGAAAATATTCTTAAAGGTGATAGTCCATTAAAATGAATCAATACAGTCCTCTAGAGAGTACTCACCTCGAAATACCAATGAGGATAGTAAATTCTTAGTCAATCTATGTGCCAAGAGAGTATGAAAATGAGGTGGGTTTTTATTTTAAATATGAGGATGCATTGAAAGGAAAAGTCATGTAGCAAGTTTTAAAGGAATTTAAGGACAAGGTTTAAGGACAATAATGGCATAATAAGTTTGACAAGTTTGAGATAATCATAATATTCATGGAAAGTAGGAGAAATTTAATGATGATAATAGTAATAATTTGCATGACATCTTTCTAAAAGACTAAATCACTATTTAACTTGAAGAAATATCAAGGGACATTCATAAAGAAGATATTGTTGAGGGATTAAATATTCATCAAGTAAACACATACTTCATGACTATGATCAAGATAATGGGCCAGATAAACCAAGAATAAGTAAGTTCATGGAAAATTAGGATTATGGCAGTCAAGATAAGACTCTCCAAGATATCTAAGTTAATGGTAGAGCTTGAAGCTTAAAAGGATATAAAATTTTGACCCGAGATTGAGTTTTAACCCTCTTCACAAAATATTCTTAAAGGTGACACTCCATATACCCACGATGAAAGATATGACAAGTCAAGGGAAAATCTTAGGTCTATATCACCATGAAGAGCATAAGTGAATAGCTCATAAAATTCATGGATTTTCTAAGAAAGGATAGTCATGAAACTACATAGAGCAAAGATAAGGAGGAAATGATTCATACTTGGTGATCAAAGGAATTTTTGAAGGCAATATATCATTTAATACCCTTGAATTATCCTACGCCACCCTAGGGAACCTGATCACTCCAAATAATCTATCTATCTTCAAACAACTCCAACTAACATATCATCATGTAGGATCATTCATAAGTTAAGACTAGAAAGGGGCTAGTTTTGAGGCACTAACAATTAGTTTTAAGTCCCTTAAAGAGCTTTCATGGATATAACTAAAGTTGGGTGAAGTTTGAATCCATGAGCAAATAGTTATGGGTAGTTTTAGGCCTTAAGATCAAGGCTTTTTACTTTGTATTCCCAAGAACTCTAAAACCTCATACAAAATGAGTGAAAGCAACTATTCCAATCAGCATCATGCATATTTTTTAAGACTTGTTCAAGTTTAGTTGGGGCATGTTTCAAGGGGCATGCAAGGGGAGTGAATTCAAGAGGTCAAAGTCAACTCACCTTTACTAATTCTTACATGATTTTAAAATAGTTAAAGAGAGATTTCCACATCCAAGCACCTAGTTCAAGTATGCAAACTTAGCCTTTTTATTGAAAATAAGTTAAGTCATAAAAGAGGTGGATTTTCATAAAAACTAGGCACCCAAGTCTATTTTATAGTTATTTATTTCTATTCTCTTTTTGTCGTATACAAGTGAAAGCAGTTTTTAACTCTTTTGAAAGAGATTTTCAATATAGAACAATATTTTGATATTTTTTGCAAGCATTTTTTTCATATTTATAACTGTAAAAGATCCTATTTTTCAATAAAAGAAACATATTTTTCCTTCTCAAATTCATGTGTTAAATGTGATTGCAATTGATTGATCTGATTTTTGTGATTATTAATAGTAAGAAGAATGAGGAAGTATAGTCTAGAGATCTATACCCTAGGGTCTCTTATGTAGTCAGTTTATACCCTAGAGGATACAATAAGAGAAATAATAATTTATAATTTGTGGTAAGTTATTAAGATGAGAAAAAAAAATATATTACATTAACAATAGATGATTCATTCATCCATTCATAACATATGCATAGATAAACCCTTATATCTCCTTATATTATATTATAACCGTATACAAAAGGTAGTTCTTACTCTCTTCTCTTATCTATATCCGTATATTTGTCCATATATCTCCTATATATCCACATATATCTCTTATATATTTTCTTATATATGATTTACATTTATATATGCTTTCCCATGAATGGATATGACTCCTAATTGTATATAATGTCTCTTCCTTCCTTTACAAACCCTTTACAGTAGCTTGCAATAAGATCTATTTTTTTCCTTGACCTGCTAACATCATCCCCCTTTTAAAATGATGTCTTGTCCTCAAGATATGATTCTTAATTGGGAAGAAGATGCTTGTATGTTCCTTTGAGGTGATTCAATGACTTGGCCCACTATAGTTTTGCTCATTTTAGAGTGGAGATGTGACTTTGAATCTGAACCATTGTTGCCTCTACCTCAACCAAAACATTAGGGATTTTAATTCTTAGTTATTTCTTGTGATTCCCCATTATCCCAAATAAGAGTGCCATCTAGTTGTTGATAGTTTCCCTCATCTACATATTTTTTCCTTGATATACTCGTTTTGGGTCTAGAGCTCTTTTAATTGGTTGTGGAGAGTTTCCACTTCGGCCCTTATGGTGCCATCCTTGTCCTAGGGAGGGTTACAAGTTTGTGCCACTTGTTCTATTTGATTCTCCAATTGGGCTATTTTATCCTTTAGACCCTTTGTTGTGGTAGGCCACTATAATAAAAATTGGTAAATCACCCCTACTTTTGTGATAGTATCACCCAACCCCCTGATATGTTGCTCCAATTTGAAGTGTGTAGTAACACACTTTTTGGTATATTATTTTGTTTTCTTCTTTATTACCTCCTCTTGGGATTATTTCCTTATTTTTTCCTTAGTGGTGACCAAATATCATTTTAGGCTATTCACCAACTATTTGAATTGTTAAGGCAAGGGGAGGGAAGTATCATGTGGCAGGTGGGGAATAGCCTTTTGTAGAATATCTACTATATCATGTAATTGATCCATAGTGCTCACATGTTCACTAAGAAGTTCTTCCCTTACAATATCATGGACAATGTCTCTTAATTATATCTTTTGTAGTGGGGAAATGGTAGATAAATTAACTTGTGATCCCACCATTAGTATGTGTAGAAGCTATAGTGATGATATTGCTAGAATTTTTTTTTATGCCAAAAAAAGTAATGGCAGAGATTGTGGGAGTGGAAGTAGATGTCTCCATGATTGTGGTATCTTTACTCTTATCATTTTATTCTCTAGTTGGTTAGTCTTTGATGGAGAAGATATTTATATGTTCTTCGTAGTTTTCTTGATCATTTCCTCATATAAATTTTTAGTTACCTCATCGGTCTCTTTCTAGATCTTATCCACATGCTCGAGAGCCTCTTCCATGATTTTGTCTACTCTGTGATTTGTGTGGAGGTCTCAGGCTTGTACATGCTTCTTTTATTTAGTGATGTTGGGGCTAACTAATGAAATGGCCTTCTCCTTTATTTCTTCTTCCTTATCAAGTGCTTTGGCATTTTTTCTCATATTAGGGTAATTATTTTCTTTGGAAATTCATTCATTTCTCCATCTATGCCTTTGTTGCATTGACATATGTATTGGAGAATTCATTTTATTATCATACCTTTATTTTCCTCATCTATATATCCATACATGTTTAGTATTTATAGTAGCATCCTAAAATGGAGGATGGAATTGGTAGTTGCCAAAATATTAATTGGTAGTTGGGGTTGCTCTGGAGTTATTTGAGTGGTGCATGTCATAGTTTTTTCCCCTCTTTTCCTCCTTTTGAGAGGTTTCTCAACCTCTTCTTCACCCTCCACAATTTATTCTACTTCTTCATCTATCCTCTCCTTATGAATTTCCCTTATTTCCATCAGTCTCTCAAGTTGGTGACTATACATAACAATTTATTGATACTTGTCTAATTTATCTAAATCTTCTATCATTGCATCAAGGATTGGTTATCTTCCAACCACAAGGTGAGTTCAATACATAGGTTGAGGAATTTGAAGTTCATAGGGACTGTAATGTCAATTCCATAGACTAATTGAAATCGAGTGAACTTATTGGTTCTTTTATATATGATGTGTGATATGCCCAAAGTACCATAGGTAATTTGATATCCCAATTTGTCCTATTCCCGTCACAAATTTTGATAAGGGATTTATTAATTATCTTGTTCAAATGCTTCACTTGCCCCATTAGTCTGAGGGTGATAAGGAGAACTTTTGTTGTATGTGTTTTATTAGAGGTAAAAATGGTTTTGATGGGGCCCAGAACCCAGTACAAGAAAAGCAAATTGTAATTAAAATAAACCATAAACCAACAACTCCACAAGAGCCTCTAATAGATTAACATGACTACACATGTTGCAGTAAATAGACAAGCAAGGGCCTAAAACCCCAATTACAACCTGGTTTTAACCAGGACCATAAACCCTTTAGATACACAAAGAACCCGCCTGCATCTGCCAGGAATCAACAAACCAACCGCTCATGGATGACACCACTAAGCCAAGAGATAAAATTTTCTTAATGGTGTAGGACACCATCAAACCCCTAATCAAAAATGTCAGCAACTCTAATATCCCTACCTCAATAGGGGAGTTAGAGAGAACCACAAACCACTTGATAGGGGCTTTGTGATCCACCACTGAAAAGTGCAAGAAGACAGCACTCCTGTAGCACAAACTCCCTTGGTAATAGGAAACCACCTCCATCTCCACCTTTAAAGGAGTGAGATCCCCTCTATTGGAGAGGATGATACAATCAATTAAGCCACCGCATCTAGAAATCACTAGCACCCTCAACCTCCACCTCCATAGGAGATCCACACACCTCAATAGATACAACAACTAAGGGAGGTCCACCTTCATAGGACCAAAAGGGAAAGCCAACACAATAGCTAAGCAAGCAACCATAGCATCCTTCGAAATACCTTGCACCAAGAACAAAACCATCTAGGATCTAGGACTAAAGCTTGAGAACCACCCAATAAGGAAAACAAGGCCAAAAGAGCCCAAAGCATGCATCGTAGCCAGGAAAAAATTCAGCAGCAACCTCAAACCCGAATCAACCAGCTCCATCACCACCTCTACAAGAATGTAAGCATAGAACCCTTCTGAGGAAGGAAAGACAAAAGAAACCCTAACCAAAGATAAAAACTAGGGCACCGAAATAAAAATGACACTCATCCCAGCCAAAAGCACCCCACCAAAAATAGGGGACAAGGACTCAACCATCGGTCCAATAAAGGACCCAAAAACCTGCCAGAAAGGAAGCCCCCCATCCGACATAAAAAAACAAATAGACCCGAGCAATGCAGAGAGGGGAACCCATTAAAGAACAAAGGCCAAACGAAAAGTGCCAAACACCAAAGGACACCCTCATTAAATGAAAAAGCCTCAATGATCTAGAGGATCTTAGCCAAAAATTGAAGTTTCTCATTTTTCTCTAGAAACAGCATCAGCAAAAAGAGCTCAGAATCTTGACTCCAACACAACTTGAACAGAGTCAAATGAAGATACGACACTCGAGTTATGTTGGGTCAAACGTTGGTCAACTCAAGGGCTCAGGGCAAAAAAGGTCAAAATTTGGCATCGCCAAAAGTGGTCAAAGTTGGTGTCATCGTGAAGAGCTCATCGAGAGCTTTCTGACGGCGTTTGTTTCACACGAATTGGAGTTCGTTTGCATAACCTACAAGCAATCAAAGATTGGGTAAAATGTTGACCATACTGACATCAGCATGGTATAGTCAACGCCACATCATCAGCCCAGTCATCGGACACGTCACCTTAAAAGTCTTTGACCAACAAATAATAGTTTGCCACGTGGCACCTCCTCGACATGGCCCTCTCATTTCTCAACTCGTGGTTAGAAGGTGGGTCTATTAAAATATAGGTGGGAAGATTCGAACTCCCCCATCACTCCACCCCTTTTCTCGCACTTCATCAATGAGCCATGCATCATGTTCTTATACTGTTAAGGGAGTCGATTTATTTTGATACATAACAATGAAAAAATTGTTTCAAAAATAGAATGGCCAGGGGCTTGACCCTCCGACCTCCCCGGCCCCAAAAACTATAGTCACCGGTGAGGCATCGTATAACTTCATTTGGCATTGGTAAACGCTTTTAAGCCGATACCCCTTAATTTGCAAGATTTGAACTCCTAAATTTTAACTAATAAATCCCTTAAAATATATGACTTAGTTAGCCCGAACATGTAAAACCAAAAAGGGCTAAAATAAGAAATTAGGAAGATTATTCATGATTATTATGGAGATTTTTTAAAATCTTTACCATATAAAGAGGATATGGGAGATATTTTAAAATCATTTGGTTATACTTCAAATTGAGTAATTTTTTTGTATAAAAAGGGGTAGTTTAGGAGTTTGAATAAGTGGTGACTTAGAGAGAATTATTCTTGGTGAAATTTTTCTCAATTCTGTGCTTTCAAGGAGATTGTTCTTGCACACTTTGGAGGAGCTTTTCAAATTTCTTGCAAACCAGGGAGAAACTATGTCAGAGTTATGTATTGATTTTCGAGAGGATTAATCGGATCGGTTCGGTCATTTGAGAGGGGCCCAGGGACGTAGTCATTTTTACATTGAACTCCGTTATCAACTCTATTTGCATTTCTCTCTTCTCTCTTGTTCTGATTACATCACTTGTTATTTCCATTTATTTAATTATGCTCATGTGTTAATTTCATTTAATTAATTTTGGATTTAAAATTGTAATGTTAAGCATTCGAACACACTTTTCATAGATCCGAAAAACAAATCACTCAACGACCAAAGAGGGAACAAAGACACTCTCAAGCAGAACAAAAGAGAATGAACCTGGGCACCAAAAGTACCCCAAAAGGCCAGCAACCAAACCAAAGACAAGAATCCCATAATGGCAAGGGACGAGAAGAGCAGAATGAACCACCACTAACTAAAAAGAAGTCGGCCAGAGCCACCAAAAGTGGAGCCAACACCCACAACAAAGAACCCCGCAAGGCAAAGAAGACTAGCCAAAGAGAAGACAACAACCAATAACCCCATGCAGTCAACACACCAAGACTCAGGGTCCCACACCAGATAAACACCCGACCAGGAAGGAGCCAAAAAAACAATTGAAGCACCAAGGTCGAAGGTAACGAAGGGCATCAATAACCCGCCAAAGGACACCAAAGAGCCTCGACAACCATTATCCAAAGAGGGCATCACAGTAGGGACGCCCAAGAGCAGAACGAAACCTCCCATAAGATCAAAGAGAAGCCTAAAACATATATCCACGAAGGAAAGAAAGGGCTCTAGCGAGCCAATAGAAAACATGTCCCCTCCTAGAACAGCTCCACTGGCAATAGGAAAGAGCGCCCCAAAACAAACGGACCCATCTAGGTCATCATCAGCTCCTTATCCGCCATCGCCTTCAAATGAGTTCAAACATCCTCTCTCGCCTCTCACCTCTCGCCAGCGACCGCTCCATCTTTCCAATAAGGACAAGATCATAACTTTTGTTGTATGTTATCATGAAGTTTTATAGTAATTCTTTTAACATTTTGTTTATAAAATGTTTCCCTTGTTCACTCACTATACTAAGTGGACATCTATATCCTGTAATTATGTTCTCATACAAATATCTTGTGGTAGTCTTTGTGGTACAATCCTTTGTGGGTTCTTTCCTTGTCCATTTTTTGAGGTATTTTACTCTAGTTATAATGAACCTTTCTTTAGAGTGTTTTGCCTATGGATCAATAAGTCTAATAAATTCTATGGCCCATATTTTAAAGTGGTTCTTTTCTAGTACCATTTTTTGTTGCTTGTGGTATGTTTCCCAACCCTTTGACAAATATCAGATCCTTTTGTATAGTTCATAGCATCTTTATGAATATTTGGTGACCATAGTCCTACAAGTTGCATACTCTTGGCTATAGTTTCATCGCAATTACGTCCCCCTATGATCCCTTCATGTGTTTCCTTTAGGATTAATTTTCTTTCATGTTTATACACTACTTTTCTTAAAATGTCATCCCTACCTAAATGGTGCAACTCTCCTTCAACCAAATTTCATGGTGCAACCCATGCACTAGTGATTGCTTTTCCTATAGTGAGATATCTTTGGGAAATTCCCTTTTAGAAATTAATATGACAATATCTTGTAGTTCCTCTGGTACCGCTTTAATGTGAAACAAATGTGTGCTAGGGAGATCTTCTCCTTGAGCATCTGGTTCTTCTCTAGTCTCAATTTGGGATAATTAGTCCAATCCTTGGTTGTTTTTACCGAGTTTAACCATAATTTTGAAATAAAATTCTTGAAACAGTAGCAAGCATCTGAATATTCATCCTTTTGTAACTAGTTTATTGAGTAAATACTTAAGAGGTTCATGATCAGTGAAGAAAGTGAATGGGTTGGATAGTAGGTAGTGTCTATATTTTTGTAGTGCATATTTCCTAACTAGTACCTCTCTCAGTGGTAGTACAATTATTCTCTATGAAAGATAGTTTTCTGTTGGAAGATGCCATGAGGTGGTATTTGTTCCCTTGGGGTTGGGTAAGCACTGCTCCTATGGCAATACCAAAAGCATCCACATGGACATGAAAATGGTTGTTCCAATTTGGGAATATGAGGATTATGCTTCCATAATCTTCTATTTTAAAGTGTCAAAATGATTTTTGGGACTCCTTATTTCATTCAATATTCCCACCAAATTTCATCTTCAATAGATCTTCTAATGGTGCAACACTACTGACATATCCCTTTATAAACTTTCTATGGTATCTTGTATATCCCAGAAAATGTCTTAACTTTTGGCTCATTCTTGGTTGGAAGTAGATTTAGTGTTAGGGCATCTTTCATTGGACTCACCATTAATCCCTCATTACATATATAATATGGCCTAATAGGGTCCCAAAGGGTACCACAAAAGTACATTTCTTTAAAATCAGTGAAATTTGCATACTCCTACATCTGTTCAATATCATGTAGAGTACTTGTACATGATCTTTCACTAGTCCATAAATAGTCTAATCATCCAAGTGAACTTCTCGAAATTCATATATGAAGTCTTTAGATGTGTTAATCATTATTCTATTGAATATGGCGAGGGAATTTTTTAACCTAAAAGGCATTATTATGTACATATATGACCCCCATTCTGTGGAAAAATTGGTTTCAAGCTAGTCTTCCTCCTTTATTTTTACTTGATGGTATCTCGAAAAACAATCAATAAATGAGTATATCTCTCTCCTTACAACTAATCCTAAGATTTCTTTGGTGAATGGAGTCGGAAAGGGATCCTGTATGCAAGCTTTATTCAATTCCATGAAATCTACACAAATCCTTATCCCTTTGGTTTTCTTATTTTGGACAACTATGGGGCTAATCCAATCAACATCTTCTATTGGTTTAATGATTCTAGCAACTAACATCTTGTCTAATTCTACTTTGACCTTTTTCTTCATGTTTGGATTCAATATTTAGGGTCTCCTTCAAACTGGCTTAACTCCTTTTAATTGAATTTGTATCACCCTCACTTCTTTAATCCCTTGCATCTCTGTAAAATTAATAGGGAAAAATCTTGAAATTCTAAGAGGGTTCCTATTGTTCGAGTTACAATTTTTTCATCTTAATAATTCCTTATCCTTGCCATATTGGGGTCTCCTTCTACAACAATATTCTCCTCTCTTAGTCTGATATGGTCATTATAGTATTTCTTCTTGGGTTCTGTAAATTCTTATATTTATCTTTCTTCTTAGTTGATTCCTATCTTTGGATCATATTTGTCATCATCATTTTGTGTTGCACAACAATGGTTCTTTGCTCTGGTTCATTATCAATCCAACCATTTGGTATACTCCCATATGTCTTCTTATTTGGGTGGCAGAGAGGAAGGTTTAACTACTGCTATCTCCTAATTTTCTTATGGTTTGAATATGATTTCCTTTATTTTGGCTAATGTGGTATGTATCTAAGGATTTTCATTGTAGAAAGAAAATGTATGGATGAAATTTGTTGTTACTTCATCCCAAATTTTGGTTTCTCCATGTCTCTCCCAGTCAATGTACCATGTTTTGGCCATTGGGATGTTCAATGTCCAATAAAATAGTTGGATATATAGTCTTTCATTGTACTCATATCCTTCTTCCCAGTAGTGTATACATATATCTAAATGATGTTGTAGTAGGACATCTCCCTCATATATGGGTATGACCTCATATTCTCTCCTATCAAGATCTTGTTCACTATCAAGAGAGGGTATATTGGTAGCATCTAAATTACCAGAGGAGCAATAATTTCTCTTTTCAGAAGCACAACTTGGTTTTTTATATCTTGAATGGGAGGTAGATTATTTGACCTTCAAAATTTACTCTATCTATATGATGTATTCATTTCTAGTTTTTCCATTCTTAATACATCCTCTCTTACTTGTGAAACCTTCCTTTTTTATGTGGATAAACCTTCCTGTAGCTGAATATGATCAAGTTACCTATTTAAGTCTAGAATTTCATTAACACATTTCTTCCTCAAAGTACCCTGGTTGCTTTCTTCAATAGATAGAAATCCTAGTGAACTTTTCTTCTTCCTATTAAGCTTTGCATGCTTGGTAACACCCTTCACAACATCCACTATGTTCACGTTTTGGTTTATGTGAGCTCCCATCTTTTATCCTCATGTTTTTCTATGATCCTTAATTTCTCTGGATACTTTTTCGATGGACATGTTATTCAGGACTTTATGGATGATGCATATTTACCTATTATGGATGTTATTTGAATGTTCATATGAATTTTAGGATTTATAATGATTATTATATTTCATATGTTATTCATTGATGATATCATTGTTATTGTTGGATATGTGAATGGAGAGTTGTATATGTTATTTTTTATGATTGTTAGTTTTTTATTTTTGTTAATATGATATCTTATATAATGAAGTTGCTTCGGCTATATTATCTAGATGTTGTATTAACACTTCATGTTTGAGTGAATAGGTAAAATTTTAGTACCAATGGTTGATGGGGTTATCTAGCCACTATTGTGTCTTCCTAGTGTAATGACAAACCTAAATTCATATGGAGTAATAAGGTATTTTTGGCCCATATTTTGAAATATGTGTTTTTGGTGTTATGTGCTATTGTGAAAATTTATTTAATTGTTTTTTGATTTTTTCCTTGACTCAGTTTAAACTTTTGTGATTTTATATGTTTTTATGAGGCTTAAGTTTTATTTTATGGTTTGGAAAGTTTCCTAAGTGTTTGGCATATAGATTAGGAGTTTATTTTTATCATAAAACACTTTAAAAGGGGTTTTATGACCCACCTTTATGTCCCACTCTCAAAAGTGGTGAATGTTGAAAGTAGTTATTTGGTTGGGTTAGTTGGAGGAAGGAAGATATCTAGTCTTCCTCTTCTTTATAACTCCTCTCTCTTAATGTGGGGAGAGTTGTTCCATGTTTCTTTTTGAGATATTTCCATTTTCTTGAGTTATTTTGGAAGAGGAGGAGGTGTGTGAGTAAGGAAGGAGGGGGGAAGGAGAATTCTTGTGGAGGATTTATTCAATAAAGGGCCATCCATTAGTGGGATTGTGCAATTTCAAGGTAGGATCTTTTTCCTTTCTTGATGAATAAATATGTGTGATTATGATATGTTTTGTTCATTTAAGATTTAGAGGTTTTGATTTTGGGGAAAATTTTATTTCAATGATTTATTTGTTTTTCCTTGTGTGGTTTAGTAGGGGAGTTGACCACCTCTTGAGAGAGGATTTTTGGTCCTCCATGTGTATGGGGTTGATAGGTGTGGCTCCCTCTACGGGATATTTATTTTTAGGGTATGAGTACCCATGATTATGCGTAGATATGAGTATCCTATATTTGATTTTTTTGTTGGAGGGAAAGAGGGTGGATGATGGTTTTGTTGGTGATGTATTGTAAAATGTGGAGATATGATATGGAGATTTACATTGATTGTTATGATAATTAATTTTACCCTTTTATAGGTAGAGTTCCCACTCCCCCTAAGTGGATTCCATATGAGATATCCAATGTGTTGGAAAATGTTGAAAAGGAGTGTTTAAAAGTGTTTCCTATATGAACCTATGTATGTAAATGTGTGAAATGTATGTAAAGTATTTATTCAAATCCTGTTGTGATTGTGAAATTTGTAAGTGTCTAACCAAGTGGCTATATAACCCCAAGTGTGAGGGTGGTTTATTGATAGGATCAAGTGAGCTACACTCATTTAGAATCTCTAATGCAGGTTCATGGAGTATCCATACTTGATGGATGGTATGCTTTTGTTCTTCATGTACAGATAGAACCTAAAATGAGTGTGACTCAAAGAAGTGGGTGGACAAATGGTTTACAAGACCTTTGATCCCATTTAAGATTTATTGACTCTTGACAACACTACAACTCATAAAGATGGAAGCATAAGATGAATTTAACCACATGATAGATCTAGTCTAATCATGTAATTTATCCACATGCAAATTTAATAAAATTAAATGTTTTATCTTAATTATTCAATAAATTAATCTCATTGAAGGAACATATCATTTCAAGGAATGTTTATTTATTTATTTTATATAAAGACAATAAAAAAGAAATGAATTATTATCTATGTCCATGTGTTGAGGAAAAAAAGAAATTGGTAGCCCCTATTACAGATGGAGAAAACATTGATTACCCTACAACATCAGTGGTTGTTACTAGAACATGGCTTGGAAGGTACCTAGTGAATAACTCTAATTTATGTTTGTTCGAGTACTTTGAGACACACATGAAGATTCTTTATTATTCTAACCTTTTTGTGGCATCAAATGTTTATTTGATGAAATATGGGGGTAAAACATTAAATAGGAACCTATGGAAGGTTCATGAATCTAACCATGGGGAAATACTTAATACAATAAGGAGTAGAGTGAATCCAAATGGTACATTGGATTGACATTTGATTGTAAATGCAAAAAATTATAATGTCAACCTTATTTATATATATGTACATATGATTTGTATATTTGTACATGTTATATTTAATATAATCTAAAAAATATTTGTGTAATATTAAACTTATACATCCTACAATGTTGTCTACAATTTAAAATTGGGCTTAAATGAATGTAATGTGTTACTATATATTCATGTATGCTTTCATTGAAATGTAAATAATTATATTTTTAGTCAAGCTATGAAATATCATTAATGAGTAACATAAATGCAGTTCTAAGAAAATTGACTAATCATACAAGAAAATAGTGATTCTAATAAAATTGGTTATTCATACACCATTATTGATGTCATTTTTTTTATTATTAGTCTATTGAATTGACATATTTGGAATAATCCTTCATAGATCATTTGTTACTTTAATGTGACAACCAATTCATGAAGATGCATATGTCATTACTGTGATAATCCTTTATAGATCAAGTCGTAAAAAAGACTACACCAAAATAGGATGGGTTGTATCTTGAAATTTAAAAAAGGGTCATATAGGGACCCTATATAATAACCTCTCTCATATTTTTAATACTAGAAACCATTTGGCCATGGTGAAATTTTTTCTGCTGCCCTAAAAACCATCATATACATGTAATGAGAAGTTGCAATGTAGCCTAATTTTTTTTTGTGCATCATTGGGCCGAACCATCAATTCAAACACATTTGGGTGGGAAGGTTTACCCTAGGAATGTTCCTATTTTTCACCCCAACTCTCTTGAATGTTATGGATTACATTGTGTCGATGCTTTCTCTTAAGAGCCCTAAGTGCAAGAAATATCAAAATTTGACAAGATATATCTCAAAATTAATGGTACGTAGGAACATTTAATCTAAACCTATAGGGTCTTGTAGGGCCCCTCTACAATAAGCTCTCTCAGATTTTGAAGACTCAAAAGCATTTGGCCATGGTGAAAGTTTTTTTGTTGCCCCAAAAACCGTCAGATGCATGCAATGTGAAGTTGCAAGGTAGCCTAATTTTTTTTTTGTTCATCGTGGGGCCAAACTGTTAGTGCAAACATGTCCAAGTGGGAAATTTTATGATAATAATTCTCCTATATCACTCCCCAGCTTTCCTGAGCATTTCAGACAACATTGTGTTAACGGTTTATCTTAAGAGCCCTAAGTACAAAATATTTTTAAACTTTGACAAGCTATATCTTAAAATTAGTGGTACATAGGAACATTTTTTTGAACTTATAGGGTCTCGTAGGGCCTCTCTACAATAACCTCTCTCAAATTTTGAATACTCAAAACCATTTGGCTATGGTGAATGTTTTTTTGCCACCCCAAAAACCATCAGATGCATGCAATGTGAAGTTGAAAGGTAGCCTAATTTTTGTTTTGTTCATTGTGGGGCCAAACCATTAGAACCAACACATTTGGGTGGGATTTTTATGCTATTCATCCTCCTTTTTCACTCCCCAACTCGCTTAAATGTTCAAGACTACATTGTGTTGACACTTTCTCTTAAGAGCCCTAAGTGCAAAAAAATGTCAAACTTTGATGGCCTATATCTTAGAATTCATGGTACGTAAAAAAATTACTTTAAACCTATAGGGTCTCATACGGACCCTCTATAATAAAATATCATATTTTGAAGATTCAAAACCATTTAGATGTGGTGAAATTTTTTCCAGTATCCCAAAAACTGTCAGATGTATGCAATGTGAAGTTGCAAGGTACCCTAATTTTTGTTCTATTCATCATGGAGCAAAACCATTAGCATCAACACATTTGGGTGGGTGGGTTTATGTTAGGAATGCTCCTTTTTCTCTCCCCAACACACCCAAACATTCCAAGCTATAGTGTCAACATTTTTTCTTAAGAGCCCTAAGTGTAAAACTTGTCAAACTTTGACGACCTATATCTTAGAATTCATGGTACATAGGAACATTTTGTTTCAACTTATAGGGTCTCATAGGGCCCCTATATAATAAAATCTCTCATTTTTTGAATAATTGAAACTATTTTATCATGGTGAAAGTTTTTTTGATGTTCCAAAAACCATCATATGCATACAAGTGAAGTTGCAAGGTAGCCTTAGTTTCATTATATGAATTGTGGGGCCAAACTATCAATCCCAAAACATCCAAGTGTGCATGCTTACACTAGGAATTCTCCTATTTTACACGTCAACTCTCCCAAACATTTTAGGTTACACTATGTTAGCACCTTCTCTTAAGAACCCTAAGTGAAAAAATAATCAAACTTTGATGCATTGTATCTTGAAGTTGATGGCACATACAATAATTTTATCTAAACCTATAGGTGCACATGAGTACCCTGTACAACAACCTCTATAAAATTTTGTAGACTCAAAACCATTTGGTTATGGTGAAAGTTTTTCTATTGTCCCAAAAATTATCAGATGCATGCAATGCGAAGTTGCAAGGTAGACTAATTTTCATTCTATGCATTGTGGGTCCAAACTATCAATGCCAACACATCTAGGTGGGAGTTTCTAGGCTAGACATGGTCTTATTTTATACCCCAAATCTCTCAAATATTTCGGGCTACACTATTCCAAGCTACACTATAACTATAATGTTTTCATTCTGCAAATATGCAAACACTGTTGAACAGTCTAGATAACTGAGAGGGGGGGTGAATCAGTTATCCCAAAACACTTTTATTTCTTTACTTAATCCAGAGTAATCATAAACCATTCATATATTAATTAAAACATATATGAACATGCAAGCACTAACAACACCATGCACAATGAAAACCAAGATGGGAAAAACCTTGGAGAATGATAATTCTCAATAAAATAACACTGGTTAAGGTGACACCAGTTAAGGTGATTTTTACAAAGGCTCACTGCCAAGTTGTTCACTACAGGGTGGCTCACTGTCAATGGGCTCAATACCCGATACAAAACAACTAATTGCAAATAGTCTCATTGACAAAGGTGAACTAATGAAGTTGCATCTACACATGCATGAATTCAGTTCCAGTTAAGAGCATAATATCTGTCTATAGCAGATCTAATCAAGAATCTTCTGCACACCTTCCTCACACAACCACTACCAAATAGATTACCTTCTTCCTAACACCTTCCTTCAGCTTCCTTCAACCTTTGCACCCTTTTATTTATTCGCACATATCATGCTACTTCTATATTTCATATCTTCAACCAAAAAGATGTTTTATATATGTATACATGTATACCCATAGAACAAAATAATTCAGCCACACACAATTCCATTCCATGCTTCCAAAAAAGCCTAAGTCGACTAGATACAATTTGAATTTAGATCACCACAAAACATGTTGACATATAAGGAACAACCTTCAAATATTCAATAAGGCCTTGCACGCTAGCATCGGACCCAAAAGATAGGTCGTACATAAAGATCTTCTTACCACCTTACCAAGGGACCAATAATAGGTCATACATAAGATAGCATAATTTGAATTACATGATATATTTTGGAGCCGATGAGAATGCCACAACCAAGACCAAATCTTGATTATCATCAATTTCAGTATCAATCGGAGAAACGCAATTTGACATACCAAAACTTGTAACATGCAACATGAATGTCCAAATAGAAAGGTTACCCGAAGTAGGCTTTGAGCACATTATCCAACATCAAAAGATTAGTCTTCATTATTCTGCATTAACAGTCCTCCACGGATGTCCCAAAAAAAAAAAGTACCGCCACATCCGAATCAAGGATAATCATCCACACTACAGAACATCATAGCATATGATAGGATGGATCATTTTTGTATATCATCTAGATCACAACCTTTTAGATCAAATTTTTGACATCCATGCCAACAATGCTAAATCATCTTCAACAACTTATTAACAAACACCCTTTGGAAGCTCTCCTAATCTTCAAAGAAAACAATGTCTCTCATAAAATTTTGGAAACTTTGAGGTGGTGAGACATATACCTTTACAAAATATTCTTACTGAACTATAATTAATGTACATCTAATGGGTTCACATCTTTGTCCAAATTCTCTAGCAAGATAACATGTGAGAAATAAAATAACTTGTGTTGGTCTTGTAACTTTTCTTCTCTTCTAGGTCGACAAGTAACATTTATAAAAATTTGTTCCATAGCCTACTCCAAGATATTGTGTTTAGCTTTGTTATTAACAATTACCATACCCCCAAAATGTAATTTTTTGCATGACTGTGATGGTTGGTGAGTGGGAAGATCTAAATTTCTAGCATGACTGAGTTCACTTTGTGACTTGTAATCAATAAATTTATCTTTTAATGATTCCAAGCAATCATTAAAATCTTCAATACAATTAGATGAGTTTTCAACTAAATATTTACATACTAAGAAACATCCAGTGCATACCACTTGACTATACTAATAATGAGCTAACTCTTTGAGATACCACCTTCTTAAAGTTTCTATGGTAATCACAAAATATATGTTCCATCCAAGAAACAATAAAAACCCATGTCTTAAATAATCTTCTTCCATCCTCTAGTGTCATATTAAAAAAATAGAACACAATACTTTTTATCATTTGAGTATTATTTTTATCATTCATAATGATCATATGGTTGTCCTACATTCATTAGGACTGTCCCAATGAGGTTACGATAGTCCCAACAAAGCTATGCCTATCGTACATGCATTAGGAATACCCTAATGAAGTTATGACAGTCCCAATGAAGCTATAAATATCCTAAGATAGTTATGAAAGTCCTAATGAAGTTAAAGCCTATCTTAATAAGGTTATTACAGTCATAATGAAACTATGATAGTCCTAACAAACATAATTTGAATTTAGGTCAACCTTATGTCATCCTAGCTATTTGCAGATCCCTAGATGACATGAAAGAGTGTTAATGTAATGCCATGTATATATTTCAAATATTTAGATGCATCAACGTGTATCCAAGGTATCAAAGTATTTGTGTGTGACCACATAAATTATAATTGCATCTATGTGAAGTAGAGTTTGTCACAGGTGCAAATTAAAGAGAGGGTGAAGGAGAATTGTATCAAAAGATCACATTTAGTGAAGAAGAGCATTAACTATAACTCTGGCATGAGTTGATTTACCCTGAAGGTTCACAACCTTTATCATTATATTCTAATAGGATTGGTATTCTACCTATTGTACTATTTTAGTTGGGGATTGGTGTCTCCAGTGGGTTGGTGCCTACAAACACAATAGGGGATTGTTGTCTCTGGTAGGTTGGTGCCTATTTCACTATGTAAAACTCTCTTGCACATTTTTGCATTATGAGGTTGGATTTAGATAGTATATCCAAGCAGCTTTCCTCACCATGGTTTTTCCCATCCAAGGTTTCCATGTATATCTAGTGTTCTCTTATGTAGATGTGTGTGTTTATATTGTTACTTTATCATTAGCTTTCTACTTTGAGTTAAGTGTTATTTTTGATATATACATTTTGAGTTAAGAGCTTTAAATAGATTTGAACTACTAATTCACCCCCCTCTTAGTACATTGTGTGCCCTTCATTACCTTCAAATTCTAATTCAATAAGGTGGCAAGTTACCCTCTAGTCTTGACAATGTTATTCATAAAGAACAAGATCTCATAACCTTCACTACAACTCACACTTTGGGAGAATCAAGTCAATTCATCACACCCATGAGAAGCACATTCCCATCATAAGTTGACATATTAACCCCACCAAAATCCCACCCGAAACATAATTGGAAAAGGTGACTACCACCTTCACATATACATCACCACCTCCACCTATAACATCAAGAGTTGATGTAGGAGCATCCCATGGTGTAGGGTAAATCTTGTATCACCCCCAAAAACAATCCTTATTTCCTTTAGTTGTCTTGAGTCCCATGATGACACTTAAGGGGTTTAACATAGTTAGAAGTTTGAAAAGGTGAAAAATGATCACTTACTACTTTTAGTAATTCTATCTAAATGGGCACATATAGACCTAAACATTTACCCCAAGGAGTAAAATTAAAAATTGTGTCTGATGGTAGAATAATCATCTCAATATCTTGTACCATTTAGGAGATATTAAAGGTTTTTGTCCCAAGAAATTCCTCTAACATAGCTTCAAACTCAAATTTAAAGGACCCTTAGAAGCCTCAAAAATCTCAAAAAGTGAAAAAGTGATCTTTAGATGATTTTTGCATTGTAGATATCTTCGAGATCTTTCTAACATTATATTATAATAGAAAATTGGACACCCGAGTCAAAAGTTATGGCTTTGAGGAGTTGTACTGCCAAAATGTGAATTTCAGAAAAATATCTTATTGGGTGAGAAAACAAACACTTGGACCTTTGGGCACCATAATAAAAAGTGGGAGTTACACTTTCTAAAATACCAAATTGGACACTTGAGTCAAAAGTCATGGCTTTGAGAAGTTGTACTGCCAAAATGTGAATTAAACAAGATATCATCTAGGGTGAGAGAACAAACGGTTGGCCCTTTTGGCACCAAAATAAAAAATGGGAGTTACACTTTCTCAAATATTTTAAGGAAATTATTGGTGTCAAATAAAAAATTGAACTAAGGTTAGAAGAGGCAACTCCATTAGTGCAAATACTGGATCTTAATAATAGATTTTTCTTAGAGAGTTGATTTTATTTGTAGTGAATCATACCCATGTGGTTGTAGCATTGTAGTTTTAGAATTTATAATTTCATTTTTTGGAATAATCAAAAGTGGGTTGCTTATGTCTTTTCTATGCTTATAAATGTTGTTGTGTTATGTGTCAGTGTTGGGTGGAGTATCCCCTCATCAAAATTTCAATGGAAAATATATCAAGAGATGCTCCATGATCAATTTACACCCAAATCATCATGTACCTTTGCTAAATCCAATCCAAACATAGGTACTTTAAACATAAAAAATATGCCCATTCCTCCAAGACAACCTCAACATCATTATATCCCTCCAATTCATCCTCAACAACATTTTATCCCACCAAGTCAACCTCAACAACATGTCATCCCTCCAAGTCATCCTCAACAACATTTTATCCCACCAAGTCAACCTCAACAACATTTAATCCCTCCAAGCCAACCTCAACAAAATTTAATCCCTCAAAGTCAACCTCAAAAATATTTCATCCCTCTAATTCAACCTCAACAATATTATATTCCTCCAAGCCAATCCCAACAACATTACATTCCACTAAATCAACAACAACAACACCACCAAATTCTCATAAGTGTACCTCCATTAACATCTACAAATGATTTGGCAACAAAAATTCAAAATCTTGAACAAAAGATGGAAAACATGGAAATGGGAAATATTAGCATTAAGAAAAGCTATACACTAGATGACATATTCCCCTATCCTTTCGACAAGTCTTTAAACATGATACCCTTCCCTCAAAACATTGAAATGCCTAAGTTTGACAAATACAAAGGAAGATGTGATACAAGAGAGCATGTAAGAGAATTTTACATAGCTTGTCTTGAGGTTGCTCATAATGATACATATCTAATGTGCCTCTTTCTATAATGTGTCTACCTTAATTAACACCAAATAAATCATTTATGATATTATAAATATTAAATTCAAGACACAAAATGAATAGGTATTTTCTATCATAGCACAACATGTCAAATTAATGAATTTTATTTATTTCCAAATGTCGAAATTCTCAATTTACATAATTTGACTAGGCTAGCATTTCCACTTAGTCAACTCAAAATATACATCAAGTACAAAGTACAATAATCAAAGTTGGAATTCCATGTGATTCCACTTCCAACGCTCGCCACATCTATTGGATGAGAACATAGTTTGGGCACTTTTTCACCCAACCACAAAGCTATGCTTCCCTGGAATTCTTCCTAACTCAAAGAATACCTGACCCTACATGGAATACTTAGCAAAAGAAAATGATATGCAAGGTGGAATCTAGTGCGTGTCTAACATAACTACAAGTATTTCTATCTACATTTAGAGCATGCAAGATCAATGTTAGGAAATGGTAGAGAGTTACATCATAAAGATTAGTCAATTCAATATCATGGGCTATAAACTCTTGGCCAAGCATATGTTGTATACAACTACATAAAGATAGATTTTGGAAAAAGAAAAACCTATTCTCTTTGTTAACCCATTTTTGGAACCCATCCCAAAAGGTAACCTTCTACATACATAAGGAAACACCCTTCCCTTCTAAATAATTAGTTTACAAACATACAATTTGATTTATAGTAGGTTAACTTAGCCAACCTTTTATGATACTAAATAAAAAATTCTACAAGCACAATTTTCACATGTTTCACATAAGCTTTTCATGAAATCAATAGATTATTGCAAAGCAAACTAAATCAATTTTTTAGCTTTTTAAGTTTGCTACAAACATTCAATCATGATCTATCTTCATTGATTAAATTTCACAACACATGCATCAACATACAAATTACAATATTTCCTTACTCCTTCCTACATGGAATGAAACTTAAATTATTCAAATAAGAAAAATAAACTGTTAAAAGAAGGTATATCGCATGTATGTGTATGTACATAATTGGTTTATGTATATACACATATATGGCCTTCGATATACAGTATTTAAAATATGTGTATGCATTCTTTTAATAACAGAAAAGAGTCATAGTTCACTTTGAACGTTTTGCTTCCAATTCATATAATGTGCAAAAAAGATAACATTAAATCTATCCAGAAACCCATTTTTTTCAATAATAACCTTTGGATTCAATCTGAGAAGATTGAATAATATACACTGGTTTTACTTCAGTTACAGGAAAACTCCTTCAGTATTTTCACCAAAAAGTAAAAGAACGTTCTTGTATTTTAATTATTACGTTCTTCCTATTATATGATTAAGTCATTTTGATGTTTCCAAATTTTCTATCATTTGTTTGAATTCAGTCATTTAAAGAAATAATCCTCCTGATTCTTTCAATCAGTCCAAATTACAATGAATATATAAAATATTTCATTTTCAGGCCATAGATTAGGCTAAATATACATGGGGGTTGGTAACACAAGACATGTGTTTAATCTGGAGATTTATCGTAGTTGTATGTTAACAAGGGTGGCTTATACTGTTGTGTACAGAATAGGTGCAAACAACACTCTTCAATCCTTCACATTATCAGAACATTATGGATAAGTTACAATAAATGGGACGAGCCCTCAACCAATACTTGGTGTGGACATGCATTGGCACGTCAATTGTCGATGATAGTTTGAAGAGGAACCAGTATATACATTGGTGGTTCATGATGGGCTCCATTGGCTATGAAGCTGAGTGTTACTAAGAGCCCACGACATAACAAAGGCTAAACAATGAAATATATGAGCATCATGCACGTAATGGTTCGAAGTCTCATATGTGGGAGACTTGTCATAGGAAGGATAAAACACGACGGCTTACGTTATTACAGAGGGTGATGTCGACCCAATGGTAACACCATTCGACTACAAGCCGACTCTAATGGAAAATACATTCAGCTGTGAGCTGATTGATAGGGTGACAATATCCGGCTATAAGCCAATCCCAAGGATATCGACAGTCGACTAAGGCTGATCAAAAGGGTATCAACATTCGGCTAAGGTCGATTCAATAATAATATAGTCGGCTATAAGCCGAATACAAATGATAACGCAATCAGCTACAAGCCGACTCAAATAATAACAACAGTTGGCTAAGGGTCGAATACAAATGATAACACATTTGGCTACAAGCCGATTCAAAAAACAACAACAGTTGGATAAGATCCAACTCTGCTCAATGGATGAATGCATAAAAGGATACATAGTGGATGCCTTCTTTGGAAAACCGACAAGGGGTCACTGTTTCCAGCATTTAAATGTTGATAAGGCATCATTAACAAAACAATAAGACTCTCAACATATTATCACGAGGACAACAAGGATTAACCAGCCCAACAAATGGTGATATTAACCAAAATAAGACCCTCTCAGAATGATAGAATGATATAAATGTTCCATTTGAAACACGAAATTATGTAGGAAGAATTCAGTGATTTCAGAAATGTTTTGTACAAAATTCATTGATGCAAAAGAGAAGTTTACTATTAGGAAACAATCCTTACCTTTTCTTTTTTCCTAAAAGCTCGATCGTTGATTTTGTGTGAAGGATGGTCTATGGGTGCGACTTGCTTTCTTTCCTAAAAGCACCCACTTTTTCCTTTCTTCGATAGCCCCTTCTCTTCTTGATCTTTCTCCCACAAAAGTCCCCTCCTCTAATATCTCCTTCTGAGGTCGATCTCCCTAAGATTCTTACCTTGATCTCCCTTAATTTTTCTTTCCACTACCACTCTTACGTGGTTCTTAAGTGGAAAGCATGCAAGTTGGGAGTTATGCTATTTCGATGCTGAAAACTCTTGTGCTCATAATGGGGCTCCTTAATTGGCTTTCCTTGTCTTTGCCCCACTATGCATTGTTTTAAATTCGAATAATTCAAATCCTTATATATATATATGTACATTTTGCTTTACACATTTATATTTATATATATATTCATACACAAATATTCAAACACGTTTTTTTCATGTTTTCTTTATATTAAAGAAATGGTCTCTATAAATTAGAGATAAGAAAAATCATCAAGTTCTTTTATTCATATTACCCTTAGAATCATATTTTTTATAATTTTCATTTCTAACTCAACATAAACACTTATATGTATATATGCATATATATATACAACTTTTTGAATTTCAAAGAAATATTAAATACACAAGGTAAAACAAATGAACTAATAATTCATTTTTCCACTAGTCTATTTATTTGATCATCAATACATCTTTCCTTGTCTTTCGAGCAACACAATCATTCACATAAAAATGATATCCTACCAAAATCATGTTTCAAATGCAAACACTATGATTTTTCAGTGGTGTGTGCAATCCAAATTCCAACAAGCTTACCGATTGCCATCCAAATAAATACTCCTACCTCAACCATGTTCTCACTCTTCAACTAGTTCATGCATTCACACATACTTGCACTTGCAAATTTTCATTAGTAACATTTAACCAATGCTCGAAATGAGTTTATTACTTCATAACAACATTCATTCTTCATGTTCAATCATAAAGTTTACATAGATAAACATTTTCAAATGTTGTTGAAGTCTTAAATTTATCACAAGTCAAAAACTGATAAATTTCATTTTCCAAAATATTTAAATAATTTAACATTATTAAATGTAAATAGAATTTGAGATGTGATACTTTGCTAGAAACCTAAGAGGTCAAGCTATCAAGTGGTTTTCACATTTACCTCATGGGATCAAACCCTTTCATGAATTAGGAAAAAAAACTCATTGCATATTTTTCATATAGCATTGAACATGAAATCTCTATGACTAATCTATGTAATGCAAAACAAAACAATGGAGAAGCTCCTTTGTTTCTTTTTTATAAAGGGGTATGTGCAGGATCATCATGAAAAAAACAGGCCCTTAAGTGGCAATAAAAATTTAGAAAAATCAGAGTTAGGCAACTTGACGTAAAAATTTGAATAAGTTATCTATATTATTTCGAAAATATGTAAGAATAGAATTTGTATCAAATTGAATGTAGTTTCTAAACTACTAGATATATTTATCTATTTTTAAAATCTATTTGGTAAAAATTTAAAATTTCAATGCAGGAGTACTTAAATTTCAGGGAAAAAATAAGAAGTAGGTGTCTGTCTGACCACCCTAACCACAATAAAATGATAATTATTTTTAATAATATTTTATATATAAGTAGAGGACTCATGTCCCGATGTGATACATATTTTTTTGTATTTTTTTTCTAAGTAAATAATTAATTATTATTTTTTTATTACAAATTTTTAAAAATATAAAAACTCGTATGTCTGACCATCTTAACTTGGTCAAAACTTCATGAAATTCAATTTTATTTTTTATAATCCTATATTATGCGAAACATAGAATGTGACGCATGTTTTGGATTCAAAAAGTGTGATATGGTTTGAAAGATATAGATGTTTTCAATCAACCTATCAATCAGAACTTTACTCGTAATTCAAATAGAAAATGAATAATAATTATTTATTAAATTCAAAGTAAAGCATAATTTATATTGGTAGAAAGCGTAGAATCTCCTTTAAAAACTCTTTTTGTTTCATCAATTTAAGGTAAAAAAAAAGTCATCAACCACATGGGCGAAGTGTAGAAAAGCAAGGTAAGTTGTTAAACACGTTTTTTGTGTTGACTTCTTAGGATTGACATGTCCTAGCCAAATTTCGAAGCAAACCCGAGTTTAATCCCTAGGTAGTAGGTTTTTTGTCAGACATATCGGATATCTGATTTTTTTATATATAATTTAAAAAAATCTAATATAGTTTTTAATATATGATTTAAAAAATTGAAATAAATAATTTATAGTTTATTTTAATATATCTAGTTGAGAATATACAATATAGTTTATAATTCAATTAATTTATGATAATCTCTTACGAAATTATGTATAATATATAATATATTATACTATTATGTATAATATTCGCATATTGTTTATATATTCTAGTTAATCTATAAATATTTGTATATATAGATATATTAAGTTATTATATAAAATATTATATAAATAATTAATAATACTAATATATTTAATATTTAAATATTCTCTCTTTCCCCCCCCTCTCTCTCTCTCCCTCCCTCTCTCCCTCTCTCCCTCTCCCTCCCCTTCTTCCCCTCTTCCTCCCCCCTCCTAACTCTCTCTCTCTCTCTCTCTCCCTCTTCCCCTCTCCCTTCCCCCTCCTAATTCTCTCTCCCTCTCTCTCCTATTCTTCCCCTCTTCCCCTCTCACTTCCCCCT